>VXBW01001018.1:1204712-1223805 GCA_013400375.1 Thinocorus orbignyianus
CCCCCCCCCACTTAGATTCTGATTATAGAAAAGCATAATTTCCAGTGTTAACATCAAATATCCTCAAGCTATATAAATCTCAATTACTGTATGCTGGAAGTAGTACTAACAAACGCATGGGGTACTTTACAAGGAAGTAAGTGTGTCCCTATGTAAATGTAAAGAACTTTGGCAATTTCTTTCCTGCAGTTAACAAGACCTAAATCTGTTTAATGGCGAGTAATCTCTAGGAAGCAATATAACAATTATAACTATTTAGAACTTCAGATTCCCTTCCTACTTTTCTTTCATCAGTGTTTTTCTGGAAAACATCTATACTAGAACACTAGATCTGACATCTACTGAACTATGGATATACAAGTGACATTCATCACTTAAAATTATTCATAGAACAACTTAGACTGAAGTTATGAGTCTGGATGATCCTGTATTCTGGGAAATCAGGTGCAGAGGTGCTTCAAAACTGTTCAGCAGAAATCCATCACCAGCTCATTTATGCAGGAGAAAGGTTTCAGGGGAAGAACACTTGAGATGTGTTAATCAGAATTTGTGTTTCTGCAGACAGAGAGCGCAGACAAAATGGCCCTGGAATTGAGAGAATTGCATCTCCTTATGTTAGTGTCGAAACCAACTGCAATGCCACTTGTACTCAGGCTTGCATGAGCCTAACACCTAGAAATAAATGATAAAACAAGAGTTTTTCTACCTTTTAATCCCCTTCTAATTCTTATGCATTTTTTATGGTTGGGAAGATAATAATTAATGTCTTCTTGGATCTGTGGGCTGTGTGAAAAGAAAGCTCTCCTTCCTTCATCGTATGGAAGATCAAATCCAGGAGCAGTTTGCCTTCCCCAGGAATTTACTGCTCAGACAGCACAGGCTCTGCTGGCACTAGTGGTGCTGGATCTTTACCCTAAGAGATACCTACCTGCAGGAAAAGTGGTAACAAGTATTGAAGGATGTTCTCTGCACTTAGCTCAAAGATGCGTACAGACACGATGCAGAGAATTGTCCCAGTGAAGGAATATTTGAGGTACTCTTGAGGCAAACATAGCCTAACTCATCCCTTTTCACCACTCTGTTACTAATACTGCAGAAATCATAGAATCGTAGAACGGTTAGAGTTGGAAGAGACCTTAAGATCGATCAGTTCCAACGCTCCTGCTGTGGGCAGGGACACCTACCACCAGACTAGGTTGTTCAAACCCCATCCAGCGTAGCCTTGAAAACCTCCAGGGTTGGGCCATCCAGAGCTTCTCTGGGCAACCTGTGCCAGAGTATCACCAGCCTCTCACCGAGGAATATTTTCCTGGTATCCAATCTAAATCTCTCCTCTTTCAGTTTGAAGACTTTGCCCCTCATCCTATCACTACATGATCTACTAAAAAGGCCCTCTCCAGCTTCCTTGTGGGATCCCTTCAGATACTGCACAGCCCCTATAAGGTCTCCCTGAAACCTTCTCTTCTCCAGGCTGAATAACCCCAGCTCACTCAGCCTGTCTTCATAGGAAAGTTGCTCCAGCCCTCTAAGCCCTTCTTGGCCCTCTGTGGGACTCATTCCAATAGGTTCATGTCCTTCTTGTGCTGAGAACTCCAAAACTGGATGCAGTACAATGTATATGACATCGGTGCTCCTATTGGTCAACCCTTTTTTATGAGGTGGGCAGAAAGGATGCTCAGCATACTGGAGAGGCACCAAAGAACATAATTCACATCAGAAGTGTAAACAGTCAGAACAGTATATATATTTACATTGAGCTAAAGTAGTAAGCAGTAATAATTTGGTAATTTGTCCTCAGTTAACCTTTGGTCATTAGTGGCTAGTTGCAAGGTATAACAAACTCACAAATTCTGTTTTACTTTAAGTCCTTTAAGTAATTTCTATGCAGTCCAATGGATGTTGATTGATCACCATAAAACATATTTTCTGATTCTTTTTCAAAACCTTAGAGAACAAAGTTCATCTATAGCAAATATTTATAGTAATTTTAAGTAATTTTAACCTTTTTTGGCAGCAGACAGAACACACTTCTCTGCTCTATAACTTTTCAGCACCTCACTTAAAATAACAAATTGGCCCATTGCGCTCTGGGGTTGCCTAGCCAGATATAGGGATAAATAGCTCCTTAAAACCTCAGGACATTTCTCTTGTCTCTTTGACCTAATTCACTACCAATCCTGTCATTATCATTCACTGAAGAAAATGTCACAGCTAATGTACTCTAAGACTATAATTTTAATTCAAAATCACTGTATGGACACTTCTTCCTTGCTACAGGCTATATAACTATACACATAAAGCCTTTAGTCACATGTATAAAAAAAAACTACCAAGCCGCTTGGGTACTTACAGAAGAAGGACTTTGTGGGATGAAGTACTCAGCAACATGTTAAATTCCTCCAAACTCCCTTCCAGCATGGCAATGTGTCCTTGCTACATAGATAACCATGGTGGGGTTCCAAGAAGGACAAAGACAAATGATTTAATGGAGATTTGGTGTCAGGACATCTAGACACTGCTCATCTAATGCAAATGGACTTCATGCAAACTGCAATATAAATAAGTATCATCCCTTTCTTTCAGTGAATCAGCATGGCTATATAATTATCAGCATGCAGCAAAAATCAGAGGTGGCTGATATTGCAGGAAATTTTTGGCATTTTGGAAAAAAATAATTTAGTAGGAGAAATGGGAGAAAGATTCTAAAATGTTTCCTTTAGAGTTTGACCATCCCTATTTAAAGCCTGCAATTTGAGAAGCTAAATTTAGACTTCTAGGTTAATAATCCCAACTAAGTGGATGGAGAAGTTGTGGATGTCCCACCCCTGGAGGTGCTCAAGGCCAGGCTGGATGGGGATTTGAACAACCTGGTCTAGTGGGAGGCATCCCTGCCCATGGAAGGGGTGTTGGAACTCGATGATCTTTACGGTTCCTTCCAACCGTAACCATTCTATGATTCACGGAAGTTTTTTTCTTTTTCCCTGTTCTCCCCTCAGTCTGAGGGGGAATAGACTGCTTAGCACTTCTTGGGGTCAAGTGCTATGACAAGAAGGTTTCCTGATCATGAGCAAGTCTGACATGCTGGCAATCGTGCGTTTTGGGTCCACCTATCTTAGCCACAGGAGATAGGAGTCTGAGAAAATCTTCCTTCTTGGCATTTCCTGCAGTAGCTCATAGTCTAATCCTTAACGGTTTGTAATTTAATTCCTGCTGCCTCAGGGGATTTGGTAGCCACTACAGCAGCTCTTTCGGTTGGTTGCATTGTAGCTCAACCTGAGCTTTGCGAAGCTCAGCAGCTCCCAGCCCTGCACAAGCACCAACCTCTGCTTTGCTGCTGTCAGGCCTGAGGTAACTCAATAATGAAATGAAGCAGTCTGATGCACCAGCCTGGGTAACCATGTGGCTGAGTTTGTGTCTAAGCTAGTGAAATCACCATTTCCCCTGTATCATTTTCACCTGAAGACATTATAAATTGGCTGAGGATTGCTCACCTTGAGAAGCCGGCCCAAGCTCTTGCTCTGGGAAGAAGCACAAAACTAAGCAAAACTGCAGCTCAGTTTCATTATCAACACTTTGCTCAGCTGTAATATTAAAACATTTTCTTTCTACTTTTATCTTTCAGTTGTCACCTTCCTTTGCAAGGCACCATTTTCTTTCATCAGAGCTTTAGAAATAGCGCCAATTTGTTTCCACCTCCTCTCTGTACAGTTGTGATCTTTAATCCCTGGTATCAATCTCTTTTTCTGCGGTTCCTGCCTCACTCCGTAACCCCTGCAACCTTGGAGCAAATGAGTCTATTTTTGTCTCTGGAGATTTGATGGCAGATAACACAGTTATTAGGGACATCTTTTTCTTGCTCTAATAATGATGATCTGCCTTCAGTAATTTTTCCCTGCCTAAATTGCCAGTATGGCTGGAGGGACATTCGGACATGTTTGTTCCTGGGTGTTCAGATTGCTACTTTTCCCCATCTTTTTTTTTGTGTGTGTGTTTGTGTGCTATGTTTTCTTCTTCTCTCTGATATATTTATTTATTTCAATTTTTGTTTCATCCAATCCCTTGGTAAGGCTTACCCATTCATATGTAACTTAGAGCTGTCAACATTTACACTAGGCTGCTCAAATTTATTGCTGACCACTCATACAGCGATAATTTCATTTTGGTCAAATACCTTAAACTGTCTCACATTCCCACAGTGTAGTTCTTATGCCAGTACCCCAGGAAAGTAATCCCCACTGCAGCTTTTGTGCAGCTTTCATGGATTGCACTGGGTTGTAGAGTGAGGCTGGATAAACTGGGAATGTGTTCTTTCGGATGTGTCCAGACTGTGGATGATCACAGCTGAGTATAAACTGAGGGATGAGAACATATCTCAGGTCACCACAACTCCCAAAATTTATAACGCTAGAAGGGGAATGCCACGTTTGCAAAATTCCACAGTCAAATTGTGTCTGAAGAACATGAGATATGTGATGTAATCCATGAGATCCAAGGGGGAAGTATCATTTAATATGTGAACTGCAATACCATGTATTATCTTCAGCTTCTGAGGGACACAAGCTATAGATTTGGTTTGCACTCTTGCTCATTGATGACAGTTTGTTTACTGTGAAAAGACAAAAAACACAGAGAGTAAGAACTCCCATATGCTATTGTCACTAATACCAGTCTATCAAGAACCTGCCATGTTTCTAATCAGGTTGGCAGATGAGACATTTCCTGAAAAATATCTGCTTGGTTTTGATTGCTTTTTAAATTTTTTTTTTTCTCTACATTTTCAGTCTTTTGTAAATGTTAGTCTTCTTGACTGAAAAAGCTTCTTTTATGAAAAAGCTGAAAGCTGTTCTCAGCTTTCTGTCCAAACACGGTTAATCAAAAATTTCTTTTTTTTTTTTTTTTTTACTTTGAATAAGTAATCTTGTTTAGGAACACAACCTTTAATACCTTTTATTGCTAAGTTTGAAAACTTTGCAATCACTGGAACAAGAAACTATCGTACCTTTAAGTTTAGCTCTGATTCTTGCCTGGTACAGGAAGGTTTTCCAAACATTTTTTATCTCAGAATCTCCAAACTGTCCCTCAGAACCACCATCACAACCTCACAGAACTGGGGACAGTGCTGAAGGAATAAACCATGATGTTTGGTACAGTTTTGTGGGCTCTTATAAGAGAAAAATTACAAGAACCGTCTCATGGTGTTCTCAGAAAAGGGAGGTGGCCAGATAGAGTATTTTGTAACGCATATTTCATTCACTCCATTTATAGCTGAATGAAAACAAAGAACCTTCTGATGGTGGAAAACTTCCTTAAACTGATTGCTGGATGTTATTAAAGTCACCCTGTCCTTTAACTTAAATTCCAGTCTTCTTATGTTACAAAGCTTTCAGCTTGTGCCGCAAATACACGTGATGTACCAAAGTTAGACCAACTCCTGGAGGAGCCAAGGAAAGATTTCAGGAAGCCTTGAGCAGCTCTGATTGCTTACAGTGTTCCAGTAGGAAGCATATTATAGGGGAGAAATCTTAAACAGCTCAGTCCTGGATACAATCATAGCATTTTCTTGGTGAAGCAGGGTATAGTCGAGAAAAATGCAGTGGTGACCTGACTGAAGGTATTTAAAGAGAAAGAGCTCAAGTACCATGTTGCAGGTGACTGAGTCTATTCTTTTCCTGCTTTATCAGTTTTATGACTGTTACCCTGCAAATTGTCAGAATAAGGGAAAATGTGTGTGTGACAAATGTTTTGTTGTCGGTTTTTTTCTGTTTGTTTTTTTTTTAATGCCTGTATGCATAATGAGAACTGAGGGAACCAAGTCTGGTGGGAAAGGCAAATTATTTGAATCAGTCAAAAATTGTTCATAAAAGTAAATAAGACACTTAAAGAGCCCAGAGAAGCACATTTCCTAGAGAAAAGGCTTGGCCAATGCAACGTGATTAATATCTCAGAACTTCTGCATAAGGCAGTACTTCAGCTTCAGAGACAGAAACAGGTGTCTCACTCTAAGAGAGTTCAAGAATACACAGTCTCTTAGTATTTTCAGCAGTGAGGTCTCTGAAAATAAATGTAGTCTGATAATGTAGCTTTTGATCATGAATAACTTTTCATAGAATCATAGAATGGTTAGAGTTGGAAGGGACCTTAAAGATCATCAAGTTCCAACCCCCCTGCCATGGGCAGGGACACCTCCCACCAGACCAGGTTGCTCCAAGCCCCATCCAGCCTGGCCTTGAACACTTCAAGGGATGGGGCATCTACAGCTTCTGTGGGCAACCTATTCCAGTGCCTCACCACCCTCACAGGAAAGAAGTTTGTCAGAAGACAAATTTAGGATATTTGTTAATATTTTTTACCTAATTCCATAGCTCACAGAAAACAGAATTAGAGGGGTGGTTTTTTTGCTTTTGCTTAGGTCCGGTAACTCTTGTAACAGTGTCTCTTCACTTAACGTTCGGTTGGGACTGGAATTTTAATTTCCTAGTCAGCCTATGTGAGCTGTGCTGTTCAGACTTCATTTGAGACATCTCAGGAATTTGGTAGGTTACAACTGTTTCTGTCTCAGTGGGAGGCATAACCTTCATGTTTGCATGTATACAATGAGTTACCACTCATCGTATAGGTCCCTGCTTTGCACAAAATTCAGCATCTAGAATGGACATTCACATACATTGACTTATCATACTGAACTTGAGGATACTGGCTTCCTATCAAATCCATAATTGTTTTTACAGTACTTGCATACTATGCACATCTTGTTTTCATCTCTGCTTACCTTCCTGAATAGCTGATCAGTCACTGCCTTTGTCACTAAGATTTGCAGGTGTCCTTTGTTAAAGATTTGAATTTTTTTATTAATTGCTTCCCATCAAGGCTGTGAGAAATTTATTTTTTTTTAATTATTTTTGGTGGAGATATTTTTAGATGCCTAATCTTGACTTCTCTAGCAGAAGTTTGGTTTAATTGTAATGTAGTTTAAGTATATAATGCCATGTGTTGCTTCTGCATGAAGTGTGCTATATAAATGCAAATCAGCTAATTAATTCATAACAACAAGTATTATAGCAACACATTGACTGTCATGCTCTGCAGTTTCCAGTTGAACACTGTGTATGTGTTTTGTTGGTAGAGGAATTGCAGCAGGAGCATTAATAATTTTAAATCTAAGAAGACTTGACTGTTTATACAGACCTGTGACAGTCTATCTGACCAGGCTGGATGGAGCGTTGAGCAACCTGCTCTAGCAGGAGGTGTCCCTGCCCATGGCAGGGGCGTTGGAACTCAATCTTTAAGGTCCCTTCCAACTCTAACCATTCTATGAATCTATGATTCCATGATCTGAAGTCTATACAGACTAAGAGGTAAAAAAATCTACTCTTAGCCCTAGCTGATGATATTCTTTGTGAACATGAGAGAAATCACTGCTTTCAGACATCACCTGTTTGTACAATGGCAATAATGATTCCTTTTCCCCTCAGAAAGGTATGTAGAGAGCCATGGATAAATTGCATTAGGTAAGTGGAAAGTACTAAACATGATACAAATTCTTAAAACAACACACTGAATTCAGCTTTAGCATTTCGTGTACCCGAACGTTACAGAAACTGGTAAAATTACTCTAAAATTGCTCCTCTATTTCTCAGTTGTTTCTAAATCTAGTCTATGTTCAGGATCTAAAATTCTCTGAAGTTTCAGCAAGCTACATGTAAGCCAGTATCTGACAGATACAAAACACTTTTCCTTCCAAGGCAGGATTCACATGAAGTTATCAGCATGGAGGACCAATCTTTGTCTTTTCTCAGAAATGTTAAATTTTTATTTAAAAATATTTAATTTCAAGCTTGTCACTTTAACGGTGAAAACGCTGAGAAGAATCTGAGTGCATGAAATTTCTTTCATATACTTCCAGTGGACAATGAAATCCCCAGGAACGCTGCTGTGTGTGCATTAAGGGTAAAAGTCTGACTGCTCAGAGAAGGGCTTCACAGCAAGAGTTTTGTCACTGTCAGAACAGTTCTCTAAACAGAATTTCACGAGTAAAAAATAATCTCTATTCAACTTTTCAGTGGAAAGTATTGGCTAGTTATTCAAAAAGAAATAGAAAGCAACTGAATACTTTAAAACCTTGAAGATATTCAGGTTTAGAAAGTTTCCAGGGAAACAAATATGCACTTTACACATAATACAAAACATCCCAAATATTCTTTTAGAAAGCATGGGTGGAAATATTACCACTGATTTTGGTACTCTACATCAGGTTCTCTGGTACAACAGCAGAATGGTTGGTATTCAAGTATTTTCCTTAATGTAAGAACAATGACAGCTTTATATAGCAGTTCCTCAACATTTCTTCTCTCCGCTGTGCATCTCTGAGCAAGCCTACAGACACTGAGACCCAAAATTCTCTTCTGTAAAACAATGACTGTAACCTGAGTGCTGAAAAGTCCTTTTCTGCAGCTGAGTGATGCATGTTAGCCCTTGCACAGCTGCCAAGGCAGATTTGCCCTCTATCAGCTTCTCACAAACAGTAGTTGGCAACCACTGTGCATGAAGGTACACGAGGTGCACCTGGATCTACAGCAAAACATTGGAGAGGTATAAATAGTAGTTCCAATTGGAGCTGTTTCAGTCATTTTTCCTCTCTTTCACAAATATAATACGTCCTAAACTCAGTGCTGTTCCCTGTAATTTTTTCTAAAAAACATCAGAAGAGTCACACAGCCCCCTAAAATGGCTTATTCGCCAACAGTCTTCAAAAATTAATCACAACAAATCTCTCCACTGCCTTCATACCAGCAAAGCTTTCCTCAATTTACCAAAGAGTGATTAATAACCACTCTCCAATGTAACTTCAAAACAAGCAGATGCTTTATATGATTATGTTTCTAAGGTCCAACAGTTGATTAAATACTTCTTTATTAACAAATATCCCGTCTAATTTTTATATGTGAATGCTCTTGTGCATGCACACATATAAAACTATATGCATGCATATTATACAGCTATGCATATTTTTCTGTGCCTCATTGTTTCCACACACATGCACAAGCTGAAAGCAAATACTTCATGCTTAGACACAGACATTTAGTACTGCAAGGAGGAAGAAAAAGAAAAAAAGATTTCTTAAATTGCCCAGTTATGGAGAAAATTGCCAAGCGAAAGACTGAAAAAGACTTTCAAAAATATAATGTTGCAAGTAGCTGTGTAATTATGCAAACCATCATATTTCTTTCTACTGTTTTGTTGCATAGTTAAATTAAATATATGAAGGATGCAAAAAAAAAAAAAAATCATATTGTACGAAGGCAGTTAAACACTTCAGATTGCTAAAAACATTATCTTAATTATCCGCATATTATGCTCAGAAGAAAATCATTAGCTTTCTCTTTATGAGAACTGTCAATGCCAAAAATACTTCATTCCAGAAAACTGGATTTAAGGAAAAGTGTTCAAAATATCTCATACCCAAGTCATGAACAATTTTCTCTGGACTTCTTGTTTTTAAGCACCTCAAAATTAACTTCGCTAGAGACAGGAGAATCTTCTTCACTATATCTGTGACCCTCTGCAAGAAGATTGACTCCTTTGGCCATTTTTTTAGTAATGAGGGAGAGAGGATGGGTAAGGCAAAGATCTTTCATAGTAGAAAAATGCATAATCCACGGTGTCATAAAAATGAGATGAGAACTGAAATGTCAATGCATAATTGTAACAGAACTAGATAAAGTAATTATGTAAAAGAAGACAAAAATGGGGGACTGTGAATTGCAACCAGCCAAACCTGAGGTCCGTAGTTTAAACTCACCAACAAAATTCCCACCCTGATTTAATAGAGAGAGACAGAGATTTGGATACTTTCAGTGCATGATTCCCACCTTGTGCCTCCTGTTGTATAGGAAAAAAACATGCAACAATCTTATGCTTAGGACAGGACTTCAGTACTTGATTTGGAGCAAGAGAACTGTGATCTGTGTCCTGAAAGAGGAGTCACCCATCCACAAAAGTTGCAAGGGGATGAGAAAAAAAACAGCTGCACCTAAAACTTGGTATTAAATATCTAAATGAACAGTCGAAAGACAGTCTTTTTAATCAATACACCAGATGAATTATGATCCTACAAACATGTCTTAACAATTGCAAATAGTGCAAAAAATTAAGAAACCACAATCTATTGGTAGACATAAGAGTTTAAATGAACCAAAATCATTGCTTTTGAATTCTTAATCTTTAAATATAAGAAGTTTGGGGTTAAGGCAAGGCTTGACTGCAGGCACGACAAGGGCATTACTTTTGGCTTTATCACTGACTTTCAGTGTGGTTTAAGGTACATTATTTAATAACACCCGTCCTCATGTGCAAAAGATGGTGAAGATACTCCTTTCTATTTTTCATGTCTCTTCATCTCATCCATTGAAAATCTTTCTTAACTTTTTTCCTATCTAAGGTAGATAAGAAAAATCTCCTCCTGTATGTTTGTACAGCTTCTGGTACACCCAAGTCCCAAGTTCCAGAAGTAGCTTCTAAGTATTTTTACAATAAACCTGACTTCAATAAAATAGTTGATCCTAGTGAATTCTGAGATTAATAAACGACAAAAATGAAAAATTGAACTGGGGCTACAAAGAATTTTGCCTCCTCTACTAAATGAGATTAAGCTCAGAGATCATCCATCCCTTGTATTAATGATAGTGCTAGTTCTTAAAAACAAATACTGAGTGAAGAGTTCAGGCGTGAAACTCAAACCACTTATTTTTCAAGCTGCTGTAATGGCACCTGACCTTTTACAAGGTCAGATGAGGCAGTAGAAATGTGGAAATATGACAGATCATGGTAATGACCCAAAAGTTCATTGAACTGCAGGATTACACCCCCAGAGCAGGAGAAGAGCTCAGAATTCAGTTTAACAGATATGTTATTAACAGTGGGGCTAATGTCTAGAAATATAAATGGATGACTGAAAGCATATAGACTGAACCTGAAAGATCTGTGAGCTGCCTCTTGAGAAAGCAGACAGATAATAATTTATAGACCAAGGTGTATCATATTCAATGGTCACCCGGGGAAATGGAGCTCTTGATTTCTGATTCCGTCTCGTACCACTCTTCCTGCAGCCTTTGTCATGTCACTTAAGACATAAGTCCCAGAAGTTTCCTTTGATTTGGAGTACTTCTATAATGCAACACAAAGCTGAAGACACTTATGACCTTTTTTCAGCATTGCTGAGAACTCAAACCCAAAAATTACCTCTGAAAATTTGCTTTTATCTTGTCTTTCAGGGCCCCATCAAGTCTCCATTTCCACATCAATTCTAAGGGTTAGCTAAAGTTTCAAAGCATTATGCTAATTATAAATATGCATAATAGTAATAAGAAATACATTTTCTCCAGATTTTCATTTTAAAAAACTGTAAGTAAAAAATAATACTAACACAGTTAGTGGTACAAGGAAATTAGTGATCACTGACAGGTGGTACTTGATTTACTCATTCATGGGGAAAAATTACAACACAACATATACTTTGTGGAATTAAGAAATGATCCTAAACATTAGCCTTAAATATTTCTAGCTTTCCTGTGTGTGTGTCATAGTAAAACATGTGTTATTTACCCAATGGACCAGAGCATTTTCTCTGGAAAAGATGAGCTTGTAATGGAAATGCTGACACAACCTAAACTATAACAGCATGAACGAAGACACTTTAATAACATTTTTATTGCTGTAACATCTTTTAAAAATGAAACACCTGGGACTTGTGCTTAAAAAACATCAAGAGCAGATTTGTAAGTTTTTCTTTCTTCATGTGATGGGAAATTAATCCAACAAGCCAAAGACTGGGAAGTTAACTTATCCTACCAACACTTAAAATCATTCAAGGGAAAGATAATTAATAGGCATATTAACGTATTTCCCTGGAAATAAATTGTTATATGAGCTAACACTTATAGCTTCCTACCTTTTAAAAAGATGGTGATTTCTGCTATAACTCCACAGATACAGAAGACATGGTGGTATAAACAGAATTTTTGTACTATAGTGACATTATTCTCTGAAATTACAGAACAAGAATGATGAGGATTTTGTGAAACGCTAAGGCTAATCTTCAGAGACATATTGTTACATGAGCTGTATCTTGAGAGTGATGAACTATTAACAGAACTTTGCAAAGCAAGTAACATCTTTATAATGATTGCGCTACATTTTGTGTGAACAGTGTTCCTAGGAATTAGGAGATCTAAGCAGTAGTTGGAACTCCCTCCAGAAAAATGTCAACTTTTGGACTAAAGAGGGAGAAAATAGAGAAGACAGAAATCAAATGTCAGAAGGTCAGAAAGCAGAGACTGTGGGACTGTTTCTTGTGGGGTTCCGATACCTTGGGACTTGCACTTCTGAACAAATTACCTCAACACTGTTGGGAAGGACAAAGATGAAGGGCAAGTCCACAGAAGAGAGCAACAGAGGTCACCTACCTGGACTGATACAAAGCATTTGATTCTGTCCCGCATGACAGCCTGGTCTCTAAACTAGACAGGACTTGATAAACTTGATAGAAGGACCACTCAATGGATCAGGAACTGGCTAGATGGCTGCATTCAAAGGATTGCGGTCAATGGCTCAATGCCCAAGGGGAAGTCAGTGACAAGTGACGTCTAAATTTCCCCTCCTCCAATTTAAAACCATTACGCCTTGTCCTATCACTCCACTCCCTGACAAAGAGTCCCTCTCCAGCTCTCCTGGAGCTCCCTTCAGATACTGGAAGGCTGCAATAAAGTCTCCCCAGAGCCTTCTCTTCTCCAGGCTGAACAGCCCCAGCTCTCTCAGCCTGTCCTCGTAGGAGGTGCTCCATCTCTCTAATCATCTTTGTGGCCCTCTGCTGGACGTGTTCCAACAGTTCCATGTCCTTTCTCTGCTGGAATAGTAGATTAATAACATTTAAAAAACTCATTATTACCAACTGTCACTATGAGAACATCAGCATTGGATTCAAGCATGAATCCTACCCTAGAAGCCTTTTCAGTGTCCATCTGGATTGAAATAAAATGGTGTCCTATTGATTTAAATTTGATTCAGGGTTCAAACTTTTTTGAAATTCAAGAACACTGGGGCAACATCTATCCCAGATGACTGGTTTGTTTTACTCTAATTTATTTGTCCTGATTTTGGGTTAGTATCAAATTGTTGTGAGCCTTCATTAAATTCTATCTAAGCCATTGAGTTCTCTTACACTATGGGAGTAGTACAAAAGTACCCTTTATTGGACCATCTGTGCTCTCTCTGAAGCGTATGCCTCAAAAGATAATCTAAAACTGAATACTTTTCTATAAAGTCATACCCGACTATAAATGGGAGATTAAAGAAATGGGACTTCACCAACATGCTAAAACCTATTTTAAAATTGGCGTATTAGTTTAAATAAGCATCATCTAAACCAGGAACTTAAATGGGAACCGTAAACCTAGTGATTTATATTGCTTGAAGGACTGGTGCTGATGATTGTGCAGAATTAAATTTGTGTTCATAGACTTGACACTAAAACATCCAGGTGGATAAATTATCGTGATTTCCAGTGTGCCTTCAGAAAGACTTTTTTTTTTTTTCTTTCTCCTCTGTGTAACCATGTCTTGTGTGTCCTTGAACTTCCTGTTGTAAATAACGTGTCATAGAGCTAATTTAAGGAAATAGCAATCTGCATTTCCACCCTTATTTACTTACCAATCACGCATCTTTGAGAGAGATTTTATGAAAAAACAAAACTTTCTCATGTCTTCCTGAACTATCTATTTTACAGTCCTTCCTTTTCTTGGTCTAACTGCTTTAGCTAATTACAAGAAAGGTGATTGTGCTATTCATTCAAAGGGGAAGAGTTCCAACAGGAGAAACTAAGTAAGACTTATCTACATCTTCTCGATATTTCTCATGATTTTATAGGGGGTGAAGGAGTTTTGAGTTCAAGTCCCTGCTCTACATCAAGTGGAATTATTGTGGGAGTACATGTTGGCAAGTGCAATGAGGTGGTATTTGGTTAGTTTTCATCATTGTTTTTACTCACAAAGACAGTCAGAAAAGCTACAGCTTTTACCTGAAAATGCATAAATGAAATGGCTTCTGAAAAGGTTTTGTTTTGTCCTGTCACAGAAAGCAAAATTTATGAAATCTTGCAATCTTACAAATGAAGAGCCCATCTAATCTACTTATACTGGGAGCTTTTAGCTGTAATGTAGGTATTGTGGAACACGGTGTTCTAAATTCTGCTTTGAATCACTTTTGTATGGTCTGATTTTCATCTTTTGCAGGTTTCAACATTTTAAGGTTTCAACTATTTATTGGAAGTATGACTGGACAATTCGAGGTAAAGATTATGCATGTTGTATTTCTATAGATCTTGCCTCATTTCAATTAAATGCCTCCAGAACATTTTTTTTTTCTTTTTTTCTTATTTCTCTGCATGCTAACACAGCTGGACACGATGAATACTTCTGTAAAAAAGGGTTCCAGGACTAGTGAAATACTTGCTTGTATAACGTTTCCGGCCAGTAAATTTATCTATAATCTAGTTTAATTTACAAGTCATCAAAAAGAACCCATTGTGGTTTCATTCTTTTTGCTGAAATACATTTTCAATGCTAGTAGTTTTCTATTCACTAAGAATGGGAAGCAAAAGTAGTACTGAGAAACTGAGCTCTCTGCTAATAGAAGAAGTGAAGGAAATAAAGGGCACAATTTGCAACCAGGATCCAAAATTCCAGAGAGCAGAGGTAATTCCTAGCTCTATAAAATTTACAGTCTATATTTATGATTAAATAAAACAATAATGATGGGATAGCAGGGTTCTGTGAAAACAGGAGGAAACAAAGTACTTAGAGTAAATTGCAAAGAAATTTTTCAGGATGAGTGATAACCATAACTTGCAACTTTTCTGCTTCACAGAATCATGGAACAGTTTGGGTCAGAAGACACCTTAAACATCATTGAGTTCCAATGCCCCCCTGCCATCTGCAGGGATGCCTCCCACCAGACCAGCCCCATCTAGGCCAGTCTTGAACACCTCCATGGATAGGGCATCCAAAGCTTCTCTGGGCAACCTGTGCCAGTGTCTCACCACCCTCACAGGAAATAATTTCTTCCTAATATCTAATCTAAATCTCACCTCTTTTAGGTTAAAACTGTTCCCCCTCATCCTATCATACACTTCCGGATGAAGTTTTCTTAACAAAGACTGTAGAAAAGTTAGCAAAAAAGCAGTCTCTATCGCCACCTACCAACCACTAGTGTCCCGAATCCTTATCAATTGGACTTCCAGTTACTGTGAGATATCTCCCAACCACAGATAAGACAAGTCCATCCAGTCTCACTCTCCTAGATAATTCTCTAATGTCTGTCGTTAATCATCACCTGTTCCTATCCTGGCCCAGGAAGGTGCAGACTGATTGTAAATGTTTTGAAACGCTTCAGGTCCTCTGTCTCAGACATATCGCATGGTCTTTTTATGCACAACTAAGGATTTGTATGGGCCGTCTGGGTACCTTGACTTTTCCAATACAAAGTACTTACGTATTTTTGTGATTTGTTGCTATGGAGAAGGTTGTTCAATGAAAACTAAATGCACTGTGACTATACAAATTTTCTGGCAGAAGGTAGAGAAACACAACAAAAATATCTTCTGAGATACTTAGGAACAATTTAGTATATATTTTTCACAATGCAGAACTTCTTTGCTTCAACACTACAATTACAGCAGCTGTTAGTGTCATGAACTGAAACAAAAGCACTTCAGTTAAGATTATTTTTTAGTTTTCTTCCAAACATGAAATGTCTGAATTACAAAAATTTCCATTTTTTATTTTCCAGTACATCTATCCTAAACTAAATATTCCCTTCTGCTCCATCATAAACTGCTCTAAGGAGCAGTTCCAAATACTGTGTGAGGAATGAAAAAAATCCACCAATTTGGATGTTTTTAGAACACTTGGGCAGAAAACCAAACTACTAAATAAATAAATGGGTACTTCAGATATTGTGCGCTTGCTAAAGCAGAAATCTAGACAACTGCTTAGATCACTATTCAAAACATGGAGCTATCTATAAACGTTGAGATAGTTATATTTAAATCACTGGGAATATGCATGCGTTGAAGTTAACTTCTGCTTGAGCATGATGCTGAATTGTGGCCTGAAGTGAGAAATGCAATCTTTAATTTATTTTAAGTACCAGGGAGATATAAAATTTGAGATAGAGAGAAATCATTCGGTAGTCTTTGTTATTCCAGCCATCAAAGTAGATGTCTACTGCACCTGCTCAGCACAGCACGGAGCAGTAAATAAAATCTTATTTACATGTGAGCTGAAACGAAGGGCTCCTTCTTCCTTACATGGAAGGCAGTCAAACCTCTCACTGATTGAAATGAAGAGGAGGTCAAGCACAGACTGGGAATTGTAAATAACTTTCTTTTTGTTCAACCCCAAATGGAGTCCGTTTATGAGTCAGATGAAAAATGGATACATGACCATGGACATACAACTTAACATCTGTGTGCTTGCTGCGAAATTAAATAACCCTGTTGTTACTGGGCAGCATTTTTAACATATGAAATGTGAAAAAAAAAAAAAGTCAGTGCTTACAATGCTTCTAAAGTCTAATGCTATCTCATCAAATGCAGAAATGTTATTTCTTTGTCATATCCAGCTCTGATAGAAGCCTTAAGAGTCTCAACATTGATCTAGCTAAAAGTGCCAGGGTTGACTTGCATTTTGAAGCTGTGAGCCTGAACAGTTTTGCCAGACAGCTCTTGGGAATTAATATCTCTTTTTCGTAAGTTCCAGAACTCCCTGTTTGGGGGTTTCTGAACTAGGACCGCAGAGAGCAGTCATAATTTAGGGATATCAGTACTGCAAGTGTTAAGTGCAATTTGGAAATTCCACATTGCAGACATGAAATGAGATGGATGTAAAAGTAAACAAAATATTCTGTATGTTTAAGAAAAAAAAAGAGGTGGATTAATTTTTATTTTTCATTATTGAAAATATTCTTACCCAAACTGATCCTTCCTTAACTACTTTAAAGACAGCTTCTATAGCTGTGACATTTATATAAGGTACAGTTCATCTATTTCTGGAAACTTTGAATGTTTATACTAATCTTAAGGCCCAACTAGTGAAAATTTTAGGTACCCCTGTTAGGAGAAAGAGAGAAAATTGTAGAATAAAACAGTCCTGCTGCCCTTACAGTAGTAACTAGCAGCATTTAAACCTTTCTTCTATAATACCTGTCTGCTCCTTGTTTCAGCAGCAGCCTGAAAAAAGCAACCGGAGGGAGAGGCAAGGGACAGTGTTCTCATTGGATTCTGCTGAGGACAAACCCCCCAGTTCTTAGCCTTCAGACTGTCCTACAGTATTTGCAATAATGTCTCATATACATACACAGTGGAATATGTATAGTTATCTCACATGTCTGTTACATTTCTATATACTTTACAAATTCTGAAGCTGACATTCCTTAATTTTATATTATTGTACAGGAAAGAAACTTTTCTGTATTGGAGTTCATATCCTAATGAATGTAATGTCCAGCAAAAGACAGGATAGCGCATTACAATTCATATCTTCCTCCTGTGCATAAAACTTGTAAGATTCTCTTTATTCATATATTGATGAGACTATGATTTTTCCAGTTAAAGTAATAATGAAATCTTATAAAGGGTTTGGTAACAATGGAAAATTTTCACTGTGATTGGTCTAATAAACCTATGCCAACAGCTCCCTCTATGTGCCACAAAAAAGATGCTAGCAAATGCATTGCCTGGAATATGTATTTCTCTTCCAGAGAAAGATATTATTAGGGAAAAAGAATCATTGCCGTGTCATTTAATCTGTCTACGTTGAGGATTTAGAAAGTTTCAATAAAAAGCATCAATTGGTGTTACCTGCATAATTATAGTGATGCGTTTTACTGTTTAAAATTTCCTTGATTATTTACTGTATGACTCCGGCTGATTCATTCAATTCCCTTCTTAATCCCATTTTACATACATAGATTATTGTAATGCAGACAGTTCTTTGAGTACACAAAATGGAACAATACAATAAAAGGACAGTAACCAATGTTATCTGTGTAAAGCTGGGAAATGGAAGATGAGGGAGCATGGGGGATTATATCTAATGAGAGCTGTACATCTGCTTGAAAAAGAGTGATACAATATTAAAAGAAGATCAGCGCTGTCTAGTGGGGAGGGCACTGATAAAGAAATCAAGAGGTTTTGTTCCTCCTTCTAACTTGTTGCTTCTCCTCTGTGTGGCAGCAGATGAGTGCCCTCATCTCCCCATCTTGCCTCTCTTCTCTTCTTCTTTGTTTAACTGGTGAAACGTCAAAGTGGGTTTGATCTGTCGTCGTGGGCTGAAACACATCCGTTACTATGGGCTGTGCCTGTTAAGCATAATTTAACTGGTTACTGTGTGTAGGAATGGAGATAGTCTCTGAGCCGGTAAAAATAACGGAAAATGTGATCTTTTTTTCTGACCTATTTCATAGCAGGTTATACAGGGTTACATTAACTGGCTTTTCTATAGGCTGAAGTATGCTCACAGTCCCTGGCACTCAGCTGACACACAAGCAAGCTGCTAAACTGCAGACGTTTGACTGTGACTCTAACCATGGGTGGTGCCTGCAGCATCCACCACAAATTTGTCTTGATAGATGCTTTTTGCCACCAGCTTCCTAAAACTAACAGCAGAATTAGTGAGTGCTCTTAGACCTGAATTCAGATCAATCCCACTAAGTACTTTTTACTTAATTAACAGAAAGCGATCTGCTTGCGAATCAGGGAGAAAATAAATGAAACTGCACACACGGGAAACAAGCAACACCTTTTTTTTGTTGTTGTCTTTTTTTTTTTTTTTTTTTTTCTCCCCCCTCTCTGTAGATTCACAGCTAGTTATTGGGCATTGGGCATGTCTGCTTGCCAAAGAATTTATTGAGTACATTAAGGAGTCAGAACATGACACAAGCACCGTGTGGAAGTTTATTTGGCAGAGTGAGTCAGAAGCGCACACCACTATTATTCTGCCGAAGTTTTAAGATTGAATCTCATTTTAGGAAGGGAAGGGGA
>VXBW01001018.1:1223828-1237985 GCA_013400375.1 Thinocorus orbignyianus
GGGAAGGGAAGGAAAGGGAAGGGAAGGGAAGGGAAGGGAAGGGAAGGGAAGGGAAGGGAAGGGAAGGGAAGGGAAGGGAAGGAGAGGCAGGGTAACTTAAATTCAGTCTGGCTATTCTGTATTTATGAGAATCAACCAGGAAAATATGTATGTGAATGTGCTGACAAGCAAGCACACAAACCTCTTCAGTGTGCTTGTACAGGTGGAGAAGGAAATGAGCCAAAGCTCAGGAAGCTCTTCAGAACTGCTGTTCCCACCTTTGTTGATTCCTTCTCAATGTGTGTGTTCTTCCTGTGTGGTTTTACTGTTCTCTGATTCATAAACAAAACAGCATCAGAGATGTCCCATTCAGACAATCCCTTCCTCTCTTCCCAAAAGGCCACAGGGTACAAAGCTGTTATTGTCTTTAACAATTATGTCTTTTAATTTACTTGCACCTGGGTGCTGCAGGTGAAAACTTTTTTTTTCCCCTCTTAGTGATGTATTTGCATCAGAAAACTTGCAGTTGAATTGGTAAAGATGAAACAAATTGTTCAGATCCCAGTAGCTGAGGGACTTGGGTTCCAAACCCACTACAGCACCACACTGTCAGCTGCACCTTCAATGAAGAATAAGACTATGGTAGTTTTAACTGCAGCCAAACTTCTGCCCTCCATCCCATCCATCCTGCCTACGCCTCTGATTTTGCTCTTTTGTAATCCCTTGCTGGCTCCTGTTCTCTTCAAACCAGTGCCCCCTGTGTCACACACTCCCCCAAAATGCCATCTGTGTGGTTTCTTTCAGACCACTAATGCAAAGCTCTTGGATAGCCCTCTATTTACTTGCTTCGGAGCTGCACTTACAGGTCCCACCGCCTGAAACACTGCAATCAAGCTGACAACACAACCAATCAAGGTCTGACCTGCAGCCGTTTCCTAGGAAACTCAAGCCACTGCCACAGAAACAGATTGTACACACTGGAAAGAAACATATATTTTGGGTGAAGGGGGAAGAAAAAAAAAAAAAGGAAAAAAAAAAAAGAGAGACATTTCAGGGTTTTTTTCCCCCAGTACTTCTGATTTATTATAAAGCACTTCTAAAATAATAGTAATGAAAAATACTCTTGTTGAGAAAGATTGAGTGATGATGGTCATGGAAGTACTTAAAGCCAGGCAGAGAGCCTCTGAGAAACATCGTGAGCCAGGCTGCTTGGGTGCTTGTTCCTGCTTTGCTACTGAGTCACTTCATAACCCTTGCCAACTCATTGCAAAAAGATTACGAGTCATTAAGACCACAGTTCCAGTGAACAGTAAATTCAGATCAGACCAGGTTGAGTACCTGGAGAAGAAAACCTGGAAGAAAGTAACAAGATTAACAGGGTCTTACTGGAAATCCTGAGAAAATTACCAACAGGCAAGGCCATCTCTTCCACCTGAAGAACCAACATCACTAGACTTTATGCCAATGAGTCTGCTTAGTGTGTGTATTTATCATCTCGGAAAGATTTCAGTATTATTTCTCCTTGGTAAGAACATTTTATTATATGTTGTGATGTAAAATTTACTTGTAAATCAAGTACATTCACATTTATTTGTGAATCTATGTCCAGCTGCTTGAACACAGGATGCACACAGGAATAAGCACATTTTTTGTAAAATGGCTGATGGGTGTAAAATGGCAGACTGGGACCTAAGAAGATCTAAATGGAGCAAGAAAAGGTCCCAGGATGTTTTTCACCAAAGTCAGACAATGAACATGATGAGAAAGTCTTCTAGGCTACATTTAATGTCCTGGGTAAAGACCCTTACTTCCAGGATGCGATTAATTTCCACTTAAAGTAGATTCTAAATGGATCATGCACGAAGAACAGGTCTTTATTTCTGCTGGTCATGAAGGGAGCCCAAGGTGACTACCCAGGGGTGGATGTCTAACTCCAGTTCTTTACATGTGGTTAGAGAAATTCTGTCCATTACTGACTGTAGGAAAGTGTAGGTTGGGAGAAGACTGTGAACATCAAGGACTAAAGAAAAAGTTATTTTAGATAAATCTGGGTGAATATGAATGAAGAACTTTGTGAGAAAAATGAGGCAGTTTGGTTGGGAGAATGAAAGTCTCCTGGACTATTAGTTTGCTCCATGAACAACCACCATGGAGGATGTAAGAAACTGAGGTTTTGCTGGCTTATAATGGTGATTATGAAGAAGGGATCTCAGGAGGATAAGAAAGGGAGCTGAGGACTTCCTACTGTGATTTCACATGGAGTCTTTGAAGAATACAGTTTCACTCTGCACAGGTCTGGTTTAGTCATGGAAAGCTACCCATAAGCCTGTGCAACAGGTGTATCAAAATTAATTAAATATGAGTTCAATCTTAGTGTAATCGTGTAGTCTTTGCCAGTGAATGTATGGGCTCTGGGCAAAGGCTAATGATTGACCCTTTCCACCCACTTGGAAATGATTGCTTTGCTATCTAACCTTGCTTCGTGATTTTTAATAGTTTAGGACCATGGCAACTGCCTTTGATTTGTGTTCAAAAAAAACCCCAGAAACTAATATGTGGAGACAGAGTTGGGCACTGGAGTATTGCAAGTCAGACCAGTCAGTATTCAGGCGACATCACAGGGGATGGAAATTTTTTTTTTTTCCCAAGGCAAGCAGTACTTTTCTTTCTCCCACAACTGCCCATATTCCTCCTTAAGTGCAGTTCTCTGCCAATCAGTTTCTGATAAAAATATTTACCTACTATCTGGTGTTGTGTCTCTTTACAGTCCTCTCCTATCTGGTATTATGGCTGTAGTGCATTACGTGACAATTTACAAGAATTGTGAACAGTTGGTGAACTCTTTTCTCAACTAGCTTTACTCTTTTTGACATTTTTATTTGCAACACTGTGCCTTTATTTTTATTCCTGGTGTCAGCAGTACACCATCACATATTGTCTCAAATGGAAGAGACTTCATGCTGTGGATGTTATGCAATGAAAACTCATTAATCTCCTTACACAGAGTATGAAACTACTTAAAATATAATCTCTCTATGCCCATAATTTGAAGTCAAGCATGTTGTTTAGCCAGAACTGAAGGCGATGTGTTTGTGGTCCCTAGTGGTTGAGGAATAAGGAGGAATTCAACTGAATTGTAATTAGTGTAATCAACACACTATGGATTCTTTTTTTAAATCAAGAGGCAGACACGAGTTGCTTTTTATGGACTGGAAACACTTAGCTGAAAATCTAATTGTGCCAAATTTTGTAGCAGCCATTTAAGCATGGCTCTTTATGTGCTGCTCAACAGTGTTTTCTCATTTTATATACATAACTTTTAGTAAATTATTTATAATGGCCATTGCCTTTTCCCCATCTAGACAACTACAGCAATGTCTCTTTGGCTATCACTGAATAGATAGTAATGAAAGCCAGGTCTCAGATGCTTACTGTCAGTTAAGCAGCACCACAAATGTCTTGCAAGACCCAGGACTGCTAAGATTGTTTCCAACTGATCTGGCAAGACAGAACAGATATAAAGCTACAAGGTCAAACATGATTGTATTTTACTTGGCAATCCTAAGAAGCTTCATTGATAGTACCACCTTGGTTCCTGTCTTCCTGGCACATGAAGAGCACATATATGAATGTTCTCTGAATTTCCAGTGGTTCCTGATTCTTTCAACATCCTGCAAGACATCTAGGACAAAGTTTCTTTACCAAGTAGTATTACTAGTTTGTGTCTGAAAGGGAAGGGAAACCTAGAGTTCATTCTCGCTGAGGTCAACTTCCTCTTTTTCTCAAGATTTCTCCCATTAATATCTCTAAAAACAATGATTTTTGACACGAACAATATGATTTAGGTGGATACAATCACCATCCAAACTTTGTAGAGTTCCACACTAACCAGATACCTTAGACTTGGCTATTTTCAAGGTCTCTGGGGTACAGACCTGCCATCACTGTACCTAATGACACTTACTCACTAGGCCATGCTATTCAACAGCTCTTCAACAGTGTTACAACAAATAGGAAAATAGCAAATCTAGCCTGATAGGTCTGGGAGGCTTACACCAAACCAGAGCTGACTGGAGCTGCTTCAGTTTTAAAGGCAGAACTATAGAACACGAGAGATTTGGCTTCTGTTCTCTTTCGTTTTTATAGTATTTCATTCTGAGCATTAACGCAGACTGTGCCTCTACTTAGGAATGATAAAAATGAGGTGCCAATGAAGACAGAAAAATAATAGGTCTCTGTGTACACATAAAGATATTTCAGAAGTCCTGAATTTTTTGTCGTGCCTTTTGATAATCAGTCTGTAGAGCCACTGCATGAAAATGGAAACAGTGTGGGAGTGGGTATTTCAAACCAGGACTCCTCCTTTCTGCATGACTATGCCACAAAGTCATGCGTCTCCTTTACTGTTCCTGCCACACCCTGCTTTCCTCTCCTCAACGGAGTTGCAGACCTAGGAAGTGGAATAAGGAGTGATCTCAACTAGTTCATTCCCTTGGTACTCTATTGAATTCAGTAGTGATTGGAAAATATGAGCTCTTGCCAATTTTGGGGACAGTATTTTAACCAGTAGACCTATTAATACATAAAAGATATACATGACTGAGTCCTTCTTCTCCAGCTGTGTTGTAAGAAGTATTTATTCCAGTTTGGTTTCTGGGTTCATGGAGGGTCTTCTCTGGTGCCCTGACTGGGATGCTTCTGTTGCACCATAAAGATGAAGTTTGGACACAACTTATATATGTAATATTAGTATTAAGTGGCTCTACACAGATCCTTAGTTGATACCTTCTGTCTGAGGTATGTGGCTCTGACTCAGCATTAAACAAGCCGCTCAGGTGTTTTGGATTCTATTTTTGAATCTGGATTCCTTAAAGTTAGTAGAGATTACAGAATTTATTGGACCTACTCTTGCACTTGTCAGATGTTGTTAACTACAAAGCAGGGATTAACATTTCCCAAACCTACGGGAAATTTTTAAGATAGTTATATTTAAAAGAGAGAACTGCTCGGAGTCTGAGGTACAAATAGGATTGCAACGAAACTAATTCTTTTCTGTCCTGTTAAAATTATGGAGAATTCAAAATTGTGCCTGTGCTGCACTGAAATGAAAACAAGAGAGATCTGTCCCACATCAATCAGGTCAGTAACCTGCTCTACTTTTACGCCCGTGATCTGAGCCAGTCAGAGGTAGATCTTGCACTTTATTCACCCCTATGAGTGCCTGGTTGTGCATATTAACTACTCCAGAATGAGTCTTTTCCAGTCCACCATAGACCTGTGATATATTTCCTGTCGAGATTGCTTTGAACACTTCTGAAAGAAGTTGGGTTGTGCACAGATTTTTAATGAACAGCCACTTCACTGAACAACTTGCCAATGAGCTCTAGGGATGGGATCCTGTCTAAAGCTGTTTGCATTTCTAAAGGTATTTCCACTTTGAGAAATATTTCTCTTTCAAGTGTAGAGTGTATTTTCTAGAATTCCTTTTGTCCCCAAAACCAGAAAAAACTTTCTTAAGAGAGTTCCCACCAAGTCTAACAAGATAGGCATTCATCAAAACTGAAGGCAAAACCTGTATTTAATTTCAGCTTTCTTATTAGTTATACCTTTCTTCGAGACGTACCTTAACTAGACATTTAAAATATAGTTAGGCATTATTGATCTTTGCTGAAATTCAGCCTCCAGGTATGTTTAGAAAGAGAAACAAGAACAAATTGGGTCAAATTCACAGAAAAGGGAAGTAATAGCACTTATTACACCACCAACTCACTTCACTCTGACACCAGTACTCAACCCACTGAACATGCTATCTTTTCTTAAAAAAACATTGATTGCATCCAATGTGAGATTTTGTTTATTAGAATGCGTTGCTTAGAATTTTTTGCAGTGTATTTACTATTATTATTTCCTTAGCCATTCTTTGGCTGTTCTGTTGTTTCTCTAGTTGATAACCTTGTTATTCCCCCATACTTAATCCTCCCCTGGACTTTACTTCCTGATTGTATGGGGGCGTTATCACTGCTGATTGACTGGCCATGTCTATTATACCTTTTTTCTTTGTGTGGGTAGGGGGTTAAATCACTGAAAAGAAGGATTAGTTGTAGGTTTATGGTGAGTAACTCAGCACTTAGATGGCTGATGTCATGGTAATTAGACATTGGTAAGTTTCAGGTAATGCTATTGCATGGTTATCGTAACAGTTTAAAGTCCAAAAGGGTTCTTTGTATCCTGTAGTTATTTCCAAACCCTTTTTCTTTTTTTTTTTTTTTTTTTTTTTTTTTTTTTTCCCTCCCTTGTTTTAAAAACTTTTTTTTTCNCCTCCTTAGAAACAGAATTTCTGTTTGTCTCTGTCTACAGCTGATTATGACCTGGTTGCTGTAAACTTCTTCTCCCAGTTTGTTTAATCACAGATTTTTTTTTTTTTCTTTTTCTCCTTTTCATGACAAATTCTTATATATGGTGCCTGGCCTACTGAAAAGAAAATCACCACATTACCTGCAAACCAGCTTGACTACCTTTGACACTAGACAACTATCATATTGATTTTCAGCAATGGTTATTCACACTCAAACCTTAATAGCCTGGCACCTGTGTATATATCGAACCCTTTTGGTAGCCCCTGTTTCTGTGCATCCCCTTGGGTCAATGAACAAACTGCTGCTGTTGATTGTATCCATTTGGCCAGCATCTCTAGGGAACAAAGAGGAATCACAGCTACAGAACCAAAGGTTAGGAAAATTCATTAAAAAAAAAATAATGAATCCCTCAGTTCCTAAGCATCAGTCCAGTAAAGATATTTAATTACTTGCTGGTCTTTACTCACATCCTCTTAGTGAGCTATGTGTTTATGAACTTCTGGTAGATTGGAATCAAATTCAGTTTGAGTTCAGTGTTTAAGATTAAAAACAAACAAACAAACAAAAAATACCCAACAAAACTCCCCCACCAAACTAAAAGACTTTCCATATTAGATTTTTGAAGTGATTGTGACAATACTGATGCAGAAACCATTTTAAGCACGGCTATCTAGTAGTTTTGGTTTTCTTTTATAAAGGGATGGTTCCAATTTAAATCTAGCAGTGAGTTATGAATGTTTCTTTATCAGCTGGAATAGGATATTAGTGCACACAAATTTACCCAAATACACAGCTGCTAGGTACGTCTTTCTGGTTATTCCTAAGCATTTTAAAGACAACTGCATTTTTATTGTTAGATTGCCTAGGAGGTACTGTCAAGATTTGCAGTTCCATTTATTTATTTATCTCTACTAAATAATGCCTGTGTTAAGTTGTGGAACAGTGAGCCCAGCAAAATTCTACAATACTTTAAAAAAAGTCTCCCCAAGAGACTTCTGCCCTCTTGTCACCCTCCTCTTTTATGTGTCTGGGACCTTCCAAAGTGTTAAAGTGTGTCTTTGTCAATCTCTAGATACTTGCAATCTTTCTCTCTGGTATATACCATTTACAGAAAACAAGAACAAACAGAAAGAGAGTTGAAGCAATTGAAAGCTCTTTAGGCTAATATCACCATTTAGTCAAATGCAGTTTGCCAGTGAGTGTGGTGTGCAGCTGTTTCATGAAAGGTCTCAGCGTTTGCACTCAAGACAGAAACATCTAATCTTTTTCTGCTGACTGTACACTGCTGGTTGACTGTCTCAGGAAGCTGCAGGTGGAGGAATCTGGGTGGAGTTAGGGACGTAAAAGTGAATGTCATGATATAAATTGAAATGTCTTAAGATTTCTTTGAAGGTGTTAAAAATCTGGCTTATTTCCTGGCTGCCAGCTATCGTTGAGCTTTTTTCATTTCCAAAGGACCTAGTCCGTTTGTTGAAATGAGCCCCTTCAAAATTAATCATCCTTGAAAAATCTGAGTACATTATCTACTTGTTTTATTATTTCTGTATTTTGGACAGCCCTGTGCTCATCCCTCAACACAAGAACACTTCCAGGAAACAACTTCATTAATGTATCTAAGAAATAAAGCACTGCTGTTCTCATATTTGACAATGTAAATCTCTTCATCTTCTCCAAAGGCATCTGTGTCTACTTCAGTAGATTCTGACATTGTTCTGCATCCTGTGATTGTTATTGTGGCACATTTCTAGCTTTCTAGAACTTATATGAATACAGACAGCAGGATTAGCACATTTTCCTTATAATCATTCTTCCTAGTTTCTTAAAAGATAACTCTTTCATAACTTGGTTTTGACCCAAGGATTTTGGTTGATATTGAAATAAATTTGTTCATCCTCCTGCTGATAGCATTGTGCTTCTGTTCCTAAGCCACTGTTACACTTCTTTCCTGGAGGTGGCTGAACACCTGTCTGCTGATGGGAAGTGAATGAATTCCTTACTTTGCTCTGCCTGTGAGTGGGGAGTGAGTGGTTGCATGGTGCTCAGCTGCTGCCAATAGGAAAACCANAAAAAAAAAAAACAAACAAAAAAACAAAATTCCCCACCTCTGTAAGATATTGATCAATTTTACTGAGTGGTGATAAGTAAGGATCTTCATCAATGGGGAGGTTATGTTACAAACACTACCTAGATAGTCTAAACTTTACAGTTCCACTTGGCTATCTCACACCTACTATCAACAACAGCAGACAAGATACCATTCCCTCTTTTTGTTACAAGACAGATGACGCATCGGTGTGATAAGTATAAAAGGCACAACTGGGGACATTTCATTTTAAAATTTTACTCTATTTGTTTAAAACTCCCTGTTCTTAATGTGAGAAAAACATATCCTGAAGGAGTGCTTCTAGTAACAGCAAATTCTTTCTAGACTGGCAGCAAAAATCCACCTAATCAGAGAAAAATACCAGATTAAGAAATGATGAAAAAAAAAAAGAGTAAAAAAAATGAGCCATTTTACTGTCTTAGAGATCCAAACTATCTGGTATGATGGTTATGATCAGTAGTTGAAAGAGAAACAAAACAAGAAATGGCCAAATTAAATGCCAAAAAAAAAAAAAAAATCATTTATGAAGCAGAGAGATAATTTCAAAAAGCTTTCATACCAGGAATAGAGCACCATTACAATGAGAAAACCTTTAATTATGTTGTAAAGGTCTGATATTCCACTGAAATGTCATTTCAAAATAAACTTCTAACAGTTAATTATCAGTGATATTTAACTTGTGGGAAAATTAAATATCACCACATACTCCTGTGATCATTTTATTGCTTTTGTAGACATTTTAATATTTTAATGGTTTCCAAGTAACAATGAAAAAGGCATGCCACCAAGTATGTTTTCTTGGCTTTCTGTGGATAACCATATAACCTTTTCTTTGTCTTATTCACACAAAGCAGATATCTGAGTCAGTGAGGGACAGGACTGAAAAGAAACCTTTTGGGAATAAATATGGGAATAAACATTGCTATGGTACCTGTAGCCAGCATGATTCCTGGGAAAGAAATTGTGTTAACTGTTGTAACCAGAAATATAATGCTGAATGAACAAATATTGAAGCCCTATTAGCATTCCACTAACAAATCAGATGAATGTGCAGTGTTCCAGTTAGTGACCTATGTATTATCCAAAGCTTATAAAATGTGCAGTGCAATTGGACCTAAGGATGTATGCAGCAACCGTTATCATGCACAGACTGGAAGAGGAAACATCCTGTACTCTTGCTGTAAAAATCAATACTATACAAGGTAAAGAGCTGAGATTACGAAGAAAAGGTATGAATTTTAATGCCAGAAGGGACTACAGTGTGAATGACTATTTGACCAGCTACTCTGATTGATTGGCTCTAGAAATGGATAGGTCCAACAAGCTGCAACTAGCTGGATGTTATACATCCCTCTCTAGGGTGAGACAATGAAGACATGAATCATTAAGGGGATTTGACTCAAGAATGGTAATTTATGGAAATTTATTTGCCTGCATCTAGTGATTGCTTTCAGTCCACAACATTGTGCTACCAAAATTTCCAAAATAAATAGTATTGTTATCAGTTACCAGACCTGAGGAGAAAGTCTTGGGGATGTTGGTTGATGAGAAGCTCAATATGAGCCATCAATGCATGTTTCCAGCCCAGAAAGTCAACTGTACCCTGGGCTGCATGAAAAACAGTGTTGCCAGCAAGTCGAAGGAGGTGATTCTCTCCTTGTATTCTGTTCTTGTGAGACCCCACCTGGAGTACTGTGTCCAGCTTGGAAGTTCTCAACGCAAGAAGGGCACAGACCTGTTGGAGCAGGTTCAGAGGGCCATAAAGACTATAGAGGGCTGCAGAACAGGCTGAGAGAGTTGGGCTTGCTCAACCTGGAGAAGAGAAGACTCTGAGGAGACCTTATGGTGGCCTTCTGGTATCTGAGGAAAGCTGGAAAGGGACATTTTGCAAGGGCATGTAGTGATAAGGGGTAATAGATTTGAACTGGAAGAGGGTAGATTGAGATTCAATACCAGGAAGAAGTTCTTTGCTGTGATGGTGGTGACACACTGGAACAGGTAGCCCAGGGAAGTTGCAGATGCTCCATCCCTGGAGGTGTTCAAGGCTGGGTTGGATGGGGCTTTGAGTAATCATGGCAGGGGGGTTGAAACTTGATCATCCTTAAGGTCCCTTCCAACTCAAACCATTCTATGATTCTGATTCAAATAATTGTGAAATGGGCATTATAAAAAAGGAGAGGAAAAGAATAGAAGGGTAATGTAAGATCCTCATAAGTTTTACTCTTTTATTTAGTGTTGCCTGAGGTGCTCACCAAAACTCTAATCTACAGGGGGTTTACTTAAAAATAACATCTTTTGTGAAGTATGATAAAAATACTAGAAATAAAGTGTTGAAATTTTTTACAAAGTCAACGATCTCTTGCATGGAACTATGAAACTGAGTATTTTCCTTGCTCTTGTATTTTAACCTATGTGCTAGCTGATTTTTAGAGATGCAGCAGAAAATTGATCCAAAATTTCTTCAGTACATGAAAAAAGCATAAATGCCTGTAAGATAGAACTTACTGGACTGTGATGGACTCTTTTAATGTGAAACAGGTCTCTGCATCACTTATCAAGTTGTCTGGTGTTTTCAGGTCATAGTTTTTATATGCTTAAATGCCCCACAAATTCTGTATCTGCATTCCTTTTGTGTAAAGGACAAGTGCCCCACAGGAGCACTATTACAATAAAGACAGCAAAAAAAATTGTGATATTATTAGATACAAAGTACATGGGGTTGACTGCTAGACTGAAAGAGTAGCCAGTTCATTAGAAATAATGCAACTAATGGGATCATCTGCACTCATAAAATAAAGTTTTACAGAATACAAGAGAGGCTGTTTTAATAAGTGTTTTTGTTTTTTTTTTTTTTTTTCCTTGGTGTTTCCTAGTAGTAAACCTCCTCTATGTTCATAGGTCTATGTAAAAATCTGCTCCCATCAAAGCAGTTGGAGGCATGTCGGGTAGTTTCACTTGCAAGCAGGAAACATCACAGCTAGTGTCACTGGCATTTTAGAGGACCATTTGAGAATCTAGCTATTAAAATGAAGAACTAGCTATGAAGAGCTAGGCAAAACAAATTGCTAGAGCACTTTTGCTTTCTCTAGTAAAAACGTCATGGTAGCACCCAGAGGCTTCCTGGATAACTGCAGCATTTTCTCTCTCTTGTTCATATGTAGGTCTGCTTCCAGTGAGAGACTAAGGATCAGACTGCATTAGGAATTTGTTGGTTTGGACTGTTTCCAGTCCCAATGCTGTCTCCCTTCCCTCCCCAAAGGCAGTCAATACCATCTCTTCTCCTCAAAATATCCTTTTTGTCCTTAATTCTAAATGCCAGTTCTTAGCACTAAGCCAGATATTGAGGGGATATAAACTGAAGACCATTGATCTGTGTAGATTTATCCCTGCTAAAGATTTCTTTTACAGTTATTTGTCAAACACAGTCACAGTACTTTTTTTTTCCTCTTTTTTCTCTTTTTTTCAGGGGGGGCAAGGAGGGGTGGCACAAACATGGCATTATTACCTAAACTGTCTCATTTTTGACAGTGCACTGTGTTGTTACTTCATCAGAAAATTCCATTTTGCATCCACCTTTGCAAAGTTATATACGGCTATCTAAACTACTGGTTACAGAGAATTATAAATTTATTTCTGCAACTTCTTGTTTTTCCTCTTTTACCTCTGCAAAAGCTTGTAGTCTGTTATCACTTCAAATTATTACGGATTCATGTCATGCTTTTATTTTGTCAGTTCCCTAAATAAAATTCTGTTGCAAACATAATGAGCAGCACAATTAGATATGAAAGACAGGGGAGAACCAGGCACTTATTAATGTATGGAGATGTTTCTGAGTGTTTTGAACTAACTTGTTCCATCAAGGTCAACCAGCTTAAATTTCCAGAGAATGTGGATTTCCAAAGAAAATCAACAATTGCTTTCAATGTATTTGAAACACTTTCTTCCCAAGTCTTAAAACTCACAAAGAAAAATTTCTTGTTAATTTTGTATTTTAAAAATAATTAAACAAAGCTTGAAATAAAATAAATAATTGGTTGATTTCTAAAGAAAGCAATAAATTGTTGCACCAGGAACAAGTTTCTGGAATCTGTGGGATCAAATTATTATTTATTTTTTTTAAAGTGGGAATGATATTGCAAGTTGTTAGACATAAAACAAATGGTCACATAAACATGAAGATAATTCCAGAATATTGAATATTATATGTTGGTTAAAATTCTGACTCTGGAAGTAGTGAAAAAAAAACAATAAAAATAAACTCAGTTTAAATTAAAACAGTCTTCCCTGACCTTTCTGGAATTTTGAGCAAGTGGTAGGGAATGAGTTAAAGCATAATATCTGGTAATAGATGAGCAGTTATTATGCTGGGACTGATTCTCAGCTGGCTGAAGTCTTTCAAAGGTCCACTGTCTCACTGAAAACACTTTAATTCAGAGTAACGGGAAGCTTTATGTACACAGTTACCAGCTCTTCTGCAATTGTTCCCATCTCTAGCGTGAAATTTGCTAGAAATAGTGGAAAGAAAACATACACGGTGGCTCAGAACAGAAACTGTTAGGTGAAAACTTTTGGCATGGGTTGAGCAGAAGACACAACATGATCAAAATGATCCATTTTACATTTAAAATCTTGGGCCTAAATCGAGATTTTATTATCATTCCTTTATGTTTGCTGTATGAAAATCTGCCTTCAAGGTTGCACTTTTATTTTTTTCTTTTTTAATGTGGTACTAAAGAGCACAATGGAAGTTATACAGAGCTTAATAGTGGTCAACTGATTTATTCCACATTAGTAGAAGAAAGACCATTAAGGTCTTGGTATAATAAACTTAGTCCCTCTTTTTCCCATTATCTGCTATTGTGCCTTAGTTTACTGAGTCATTTTGAAAACTCCAAATAACAGACACAGTCAGGACTGTTACCCTTAAAGAATAATGATTTAGAAACTGAAAAGGAAGGAGAGGAATGGCTGCTACCATTGACAATACTGTAAGTAGTCTTCTCCTTACTAAAATTTACATGATTGTCCCTGGAGGTATTTAAAAGACGTGTAGATGCCCCCATGAAGGACATGGTTTAGTGGTAACTTGGCAGTGCTGGGTTAGCAGTTGGACTTCTTGCTCTTAAAAGTCTTTTCCAACCAAAATGGTTTCTAAGATTCTATAACATGTCACTGGACACAGTAAACACACATACAGAATCACAGAATGGTTAGAGTTGGAAGGGACCTCAAAGATCATCAAGTTCCAACCCTGCTGCCATGGGCAGGGACATCTCCCACTAGACCAGGTTGCTCAAAGCCCCATCCAGCCTGGCTTAAATGCTTCCAGGGATGGGGCACCCACAACATCCCTGGGCAACCTGTTCCAGTGCCTCACCACCCTCACAGGAAAGAATTTCTTCCTAATATCTAATCTAAACCTCCCTTCTTCCAATTTAAAACCGTTATACACAGATATACACACATATGTAACCCTGTGCATATGCTAACACACGCACACACACTTAGAACTGAGATCAGGGGACCTCCATCCATTTATACCATTTGTGGAACTCTCTGCTAGATCAGGATGGAGTAATGTTGCCTTACAGCACTCTCATTAATTCTGTCAGTAGCACAGAGAATGATTTTAACTTAAGAAGAAGTAACTCCTGTTGATATTGAAAATATACTGAAGAGAACAAAGTGGATTGATTGGATGTGCTTTTTTTTTTTTTT
>VXBW01001018.1:1238083-1301941 GCA_013400375.1 Thinocorus orbignyianus
AGGCGTGAATTACAAAAAAAAAAAAAAAAAAAAAAACACCAAACCAAAACCCAAGCCTAGTTAACAGCGGAAAGAACTAATGCAAACAATATTGGGAATGGGCTAGCAAGTGTTCAGAAGTAGAAAACATTGTGAGGTGTAACTGCTAGACTCAAAGGACATGAAAGAGCTGGTTTGACTTTCTGTCCTCCATCTGCCAGTATGAACTCGTACTCGTACAATATAGGTTGCCATTTCCAGCACAGGTTTTGTGGTTCTAACCTTCTGGCAAACATATAAAAAATGCATTAAAGTGAGAGCCAAACTCCTGTCAACGGCCCAAGGAGAAGGATATAGCTCTGGCTTCTATAATTTTGCATACAACCCAGATGGAAGTACAAGCACTTCTATGCTGAAGTGCCAAATAACTCTCCCAAGGCTTATATTATCTTTTCTTCATCTTGCCTCAGAACAACTTCCATGCTTCTGGGGACGCCGCAGCTGTGTGCACTCTAGCGAAAGACTATGCGTGGCAAGCCAAGTCCTGTGTATTTGCTTTCCAGCTTCTGTAATGAGGCTTCCCCTCCCTCCCAGTCCCATCAGGGACTGTTCAACCAGGAAATGCAGCTGCAGAATCTTCACAGTTTCTTTAAAACATTTTTTTTTTAAAGGAAAAGTCCCTCATTTTCTTGAAACATTACTGCATTGCAAACAAAAGTGCGCCAAAGTAATGGTGCAATAACTGCTGAAGAGAAAGGTAAGGAAGGGAGGTTGTATGGGGAGGTTGTAAAGGGGAAATTGGAAATTAGCAGAGTTGACAGCTTTTAAACATAAATCTGTGCTTTAATTTTGCTATTTTAACCTTGCCATAGGCATCCTTTGTTCTGAGAAACATAGAGTTTAGGCCTCAAATTCTTATAAATCAGAGGATTAAGACTCAAAGTGGAATATAGAATGATTACTACACCAAAATCATTAACGTCAAATACAGTCATGCCAATAAATAGGGTTTCATTAAATATACTTTAAGCAATATTGACTAATATTATCCCTTACTTCCTCATAAACAAAAATGTTGACTTGAGAAAAGAAGTGACCTCCAATTAAAGTCTTTATGAACTTAAACCATCTTATTTTAGTGCCAGGATATGCCTTTTGCCCTTTCTGAGTAGGAATAAATGTCTTCTTCCTGATTTGACAGCATGCTGACTGAGCTGATATTATTCAAGGAATTGAGAAAAACAAGAAAGCAATACAGAGGCACAGTTTGACCAGGTAGGTGTAAGAAGAACGGTCTTGTTTGTAACTGAATCTATAATAGAAAGGAATATCTGCTGTATCAGTTAATTTCATGTATTGGGCTCTATGGGCATTTCTCTTCCTGCACTCAAAATCAAATTCTAGAAGTCTTTTTCTCCTTCATATGGATCACTTCTGTATAAAAATTCCTTTGCCTTCAAATAATACAGAATTGGAATTGGGGGAGAAAAAGGTAATCAATACTCTTTGTAAACTCTGTAGCATCTTATAGAATACATCTTTTCCTTCTGGTGGCTTCAAGACTAAAATAACCACTTTCTGTGCTGCTTATGTTTGGTTGCTCTGGGGCAACTCTGCAGCAGTTCCTATAAGAAGACTTAGCTATAGGGAACTCTTCACATCCTGCATGAATGGACATGAGATTCTTGGATATCTCTTCTTCCAATCACGTCAGAGGAAGAAAACAACTTTAGTTCCTTGCAAAGAGGACTGTAGTTCTTCCTGGATGGACTCTGACATCCTGGTTGCATTGAGAATTACAGTCAGCAGCTCAGCTCCGTTTGTACATAAACTTTTTAGGGAAAAAAAAATAAAATTATCTGTATTACAGTTCAGGCCATGGAAATTGTTTGAATTCAGAGAATAGTTAAGATAAATTTCCAGTGTTACACTGTAGTTCTAACATTACTGACCCTGAATATAAAATTAATAGCCTATCCTACCTTAAATTTCACCCATTCCCCTACACAAGTTGCATAATGTGTCTATATCTAGTGGTACATCTTAAGCTAGGCATAAAAGAAGAGATCCTTTTTTTTTCCTCAGAGAAGTAGTAAGAATAAATTCCATAAAGTTCTCATGTAATGATGTAGGCTTTTATCAAAACTGGCAACTATACAAAAGATATCTGTGCTTGCGTGGGGAAAAGAGCAACTTTTTTTGATAATTCTTGTTTGCACTGAGTTGCATTGATGCAGTCTTAAGCATTTGAAGGATATAATTTTATATCATTCAAGTTAGGTTAAGATACCCTGAAGAGCAGCTAATTTGAAATGTGATCCGTAAATCTAAATATTTCCTTAGTGACACATAATTTTTACAGTTAAATTATTTAGTTAACAGGAAAAAATTTGTAAAGGCAGGAATTTTTATGCTTTACGCTAACTTGGCTCCAATATGTAAGACTGTTATTTGTACCTTTCTCTATCAGCTGTAGCATCATTTCCAAAGCCACTAGATGTGAGCATTGGGGGTACTAGATCAGAATCACTGTACCTCTTCCCTCCCATTCTAAAAAAATTACTAAAATTAAGTGTTTTTTTTAAAGAGTTTAGTGTTAATTTAGAATTTGGGCAACCTTACTGATTTCTGTATGCAGTTATTGTAATATTTTAGTCTGAATTCATATTTGATTTGATTTATGCATCTGGTGATTATTGTGAGAGAGGTACCTTCAATATAGCCCATCATTTATGAAAAGACTTCCTTAGAAATCTCAACTTTTCCATTCTGTGCAATTTAGCTGGCTGCTATGGCTTTTTGCTAACTTTATGATGAGCTACTGGGGTGACCTGAAGGAATAAACTTCAAACTCCCAAAAGAAATAATCTTTTACTACCTGACTGATGGATGAAAATAATCACACACAGTCATGCAGGTCTATTATTTTAGTCTGTTAAGGTTACTGAGTATGTATGATTGGGCTGAAATTTCAGGCAGGAGTAAAAGAATTGTATTTATATGATAGATATATATGTTTTTTTAAAATCTAGGGGAAAAGAAAAAAACAAACACCAAACAGATAAAAGACTAGAATATGAGTAACTAACATGTACCCCGTTCCAGATCCCAGTGACCATTAAATCATTGGATGCAATCAGATGAATTTCAAAGAAAAACTATGGGAATGATGAGAAGGCTAAAACCCCACAATCTACCAGGAAAGACTGATTAAACTAGATCTAAAAGAAGAGCAGAAGGAGATGGATAGCTGATAATAGTGAAAAGAGAGATGAACAGATGATGCAAAGTAAAGGTGAAAAACTTTCTCCTGGCAATGGCAGACAGGACAAGTCCTAACAGACTTTTAATTACAACAACAAAGGTTAAAATTTAATGTTAAGAAAAGCTTTTAAAGAATAAAGTTAGTGAACCACAGAAGATGTTTTCTCATTTGCTTACCATCTTCACCCATCTCTGTACGATGTTTTAAAAACAGGCTAGGAAAGCAGCTGTCAGATGTAATATAAATATGGTTCATTTTATCTTAGGAAAATGAATTTTGTAGAAAGCCTCTTGAGATCCTTCTCAAACTGAAGAATCCATGGTTGCATATGGAACAGAACCAGAACTCACACCACACTACATAAGGAGCACTAATTGCCACAACAACCATGAATCCTCTGATAGTTTATCAGCTGAACTTTACTAACCCAACATATGCATTGCTCACGTTGTTGGACCTTCTCCAACTTCTTCCATCAAACGGGTTGGAAGACAAAAACAAGGGACCTAAGGGAGACTAAGGAAAAACAGAATTAAATAATTTTCTTCCTTGTTATTGTGGTATGGTTGCAGCCTTGACAATGAAATTATATTAGAAAATTTAAAAAAAAAAAAGAAGTAGATTTTCATTGTTGTTGTTTTTCTCAAAGCTGAAGCCATTAAGAAAGGAGACAAGTGTGTGGTCATGCAAAGAGAAGTAGTAATATGAGCATGACACACACCTTTTCTTCCAGTAGAATATTTGATTTAGGTAAAAATATTGTGTCATCCCATGAAACTTCTCTTTGTTTACAAATATTTAAATCACACAGATTTTGCAGTAAAAATAATGTATTGATAATTTTTAGGAAGTCAATAATTCACGTTTAGCCTGTCTTAGCCGAGATGTTCAACTCCAGCATTAATTTATAAGCCTAATCAACCTATGTCTCTGTACAGTATTAATGACATACATGACAATAAGATTGATTCATTTGATTGAAAATGGTTGAGGGTGGTCAAGCACTGGAGGAGGCTGCCCAGGGAGGTCGTGAGGTTTCCATCCCTGGAGGTATTCAAAACCCAGCTGGACACAGCCCTGATTAACATGTTGCAAGTTAACCTGCTTTGAGCAGGGGTGTTGGAGGAGACAATCTCCAGAGATGCCTGCTAATTTATGCCATGCTTTCATTCTGTGATTAGTAGAAAAATACAGGCAATTTCAATGTTGCTGCTTCAATGATATATCCAAGTTTAGTTTAAATCGGTCCAAGTTAAGAGCAAGACTTTAATGTCTGAGTTAATAGCCTCTGTTAATAACAACTGCCCATGTCTCATGTGCATAGCCCTATTTAATCAGCTTTTTAGGAAAAATGAAATGAATAAAACTGTATTCCTTTCAGAATTCGGGTCCCATTTCCAGTAGTTGACATTTGCTACCCTTATCACAGCCTGTGTCAAAACCCAAGCGAAAAAGTCAGGTAACATGTTCAGTCTTTCACCTACTGTGATTTATCTAATCTAGCACCAAGGTACCTCAGCAGCCAAAAAGGACAAGCCATTTGAAAGAAAACAGCTAGTAATATGAACAAGAGGGACATGAGATTCACGGAGACTACAGTTTGCAGAGCTGTTAGATGCATTATCTGTGACTGAAGGTTCACAGAGCAGATAATCAGTCAGCACAAACTATAATCTGGAACAATCCCTTTGTTTCACATTAGACCTGATACAAACTCATATTAAAGGTAAATGCTGTCTTCTCAAAGACTGTACATAATCACAATTTTCCCAATCTCTGCCACACCTTGTTTGGTGCATCAAAGCCACCTTTGTTCTGCTTTCTGTTTACCAAAACTGGGTGCAAGAAGTGTTGCAGGCTCTCCTGCAGCACACAAATCAGAAACTAAGATTTGCCCCAAATGCTTGGTTGTGTTTGGCAGACTTTTTGACTTGCTCTTCTCCAGGACTGACATGTAACGAGCTCACTGGAATCTGCCTTCCATAATAATTCAGTGCTCCTAACCACACTGAATACCTCCTGGTTCTCTCTTCCATGTTGATCACAAACTGCCAGTGCCTTTTTCCATTTCTTTCCTCTTCAGTTCTTCCGTATCTGTCATGAACTCTGTTGGAAGCTCTGAATCACTTCCAGCTGCTACTTAGTATTTGAAAGAGTAGATGAATGCTTTTTGTAAAGCACTGCAAAACACTTGTGGGTAGTTTGTGGCAATACACTGTGCTCTCAGAGGTGATAACTTCTTAAAGGAAAATATATAGCTGAATTTTCAGCATTGGTATAGATCGCTAGCATAATCTTTTTTTTTTTTTTNTCAAAATTCTCTTTATTTCCAAAATCAAGTAAAATTTCTTACTTAGAAAGATTTTGAGTTATTGGAAATATCCAAAAGATATGAGAAAAGATGGTGAGCAAAGGGAATAGATATCATCATGATGGAACATGCTATATTTTATCTGGTTTAGATACATGGGGTTTGGGGATGGATTCCACAATGGTCATGTCTCCACAGAACCCACCAATTTCAGAGAAGCAATTCCTGATTTGGAGTTGCAGTCAGTAGCTCTGTTACTGTCCTTTATAAGAAAGCTTTGGTTTTGTCTAGAAAAATACCCTGCAAAAAATGCTCAGCATCACGTGCCGTAGGACAGCAGGAGATCAATTCTCAAATCAAGACGGTGCTCTGTTTATGTTCTAAAGCAAGAAAACTGTCAGGTCTTGTAATCTCTGCCTAGCCAAGACAACACAGCTATAAAACTGATATTCTTTCTTGTTTGTACTTATCTAACCCTTCTTTCAGATCTTACTAAATGGCTCCTCAGTTAATTCCTCCAACAGTTGGCTCCTTCCTGGGGAGTTAATCATGCACAGTATAAATACATATAGTCATTTAAAGTTTATTGCTTTTAATTTCGTCTATAGTGAAGGTGGAGAGAGCTGAATCTCCCAAGACAGCTCATCAGTTATGAAGTTGGTGGGTTTTTTTAAATAAACTGAAGCTTTATTTTTTTAAACCCTTTTCCCTGTCATAACTGCAAAGAGAATTTGCAAGTGAAGCCTGTTGTGATATCGCCTTCTGAAGGCGGATGGACTCCATCTACAGCAAATTAAATGTTGCATTTGGCATTTTCTCTTCTCAGGGTGGCTTTGTACCAACACTGATACAATTATCCAAGTTCAAAACCAGTGGCAGCAAAAAGTGACATATCCTACATTCATTTTTGGAGGTGGGAGTATGACTGGCAGGAAAATAGCTGATATTGCTGACCTCTAGGTTTTCATCATTAGCCTTGAGAGCTTACGAGCCATTCAAAAAGAATAAAGTAGTGCTGTCAATTTTCAACAGTTTGCATGTATCTTTGCTCTAAAAAAAGTCCTGTGCTTGACACTAAAATCCACTTTCTCATCCTACACCTACACTGATTTTTTTTACTGAGAGATGCAGTACAAATCCTCCACCCACTTTCTCGCTTTTTTGACATTGCAGAGACCAAGTTAATTTAGCTGATGGAGTTTTGGTCATACAGAGGGCTCTATTCAGACTTTATGAAGTTAGTGGCAGTCTGTTTATTCTACTGCTTGTTGCATCAGGATAGCAAAGAACAAATACTTCTATGTTAAGCTCAAGTTACTCTTCATTAAAAAAGCAAGGGAACCTGATGAAAAGAAATTGAGACTCTCTAAAACAGAGGTCAGTTGCAAAAATGCAATTGCATCAGCTTTGTCCTCACAAAATGACATCCGTGTTATGCAAGTAACAGTCTCTGACACAGGTGGAAGCCACGCCTGGGGGCCTGGCTTGACACTTCTCAGCGGGGTAGGAAATATTGAATTTGTCTGTCTCAAGGCTCAGGACAGAGCTAGACCACAAGAAGTGGGAAAACAGAAGAAAGGGGTACAACTAATGCAGGACTCTAGGCAAAAGCAATTATCATCCTAGGCTGAACTTCCTCCTGCAGTACCATTGGTAGCAGCATCTAGCCTGGTATTCCTGCACTTGTCTAAAGAGGAGGAATGAAAAAGGTCAAGGAAGGGTTGCCACTTCCTTAGTAAGTCTGTTCCTCTAGACAACCTCTTTATTTGCTTATCTCTAGAGCTGCTCCTGATAATTGCTATATTACAAGATTCAGACCTATATGATACCAACCAGTTTTGGGTTCCAGGAAACTGCTGTAGTGCCGTCTGATATACAGCATATATGGCCACATATACTTCTTTAAAAGTGGACATAAACTCTTGGGAATGCCACCTGAGACGAGAGGATTTTGAATTAAACCACTGACAGCATAAGCCCAGGATGACAAAAAGCAGGAAGTCTTTAAAAAAAAAAAAAAAAAAAGAAAAAGATTGCTGAGCTTTTTATATTAAGAACATGTCTTAGCTTTTAAAATGGTAAAACTTATTCATTACTTTGAAAGAAAGTTCTCAGGGAAAGATGTGGCTTGTGTGTCAAAATGACTGACTTTTACAGATCATCATAATTTTTCTTTTAACATTCAAATGTGTATGTTTAAAAAAATATCCTGGTACAAATTTGTATGCCAAAATACAACCCTCATCCCTCTGCCTACACCCCCTGCCATTTCAGATTTCTGAAGTGGAATAAGAAAAAAAGCACTTAGAGAAGCCCTGGGTTGATCTTTCTGTTATTATATTTTTTTTTATATTACTAACATCTTTCCTGTTATCCATCTATCCAAATTTAATAATCTGCATTTTGTTAATTCACTTTCACAGAAGCCCTCCATCCCACCACACATTCTTTTATCTTTTCTGTTGCCCTTTTCAGGACCCTTTTATTTCTTTCACTTAATTCTTACGACAAGAAGTCGTAAGAATTAAGTGAAGAGTGTTCAAACCTCAGTGCAGTGTATGTGTTAAGTGAATGCGAGAGATTCCTACAGTAGACTTAATATTTTGTAAAGGATTCTTCATTCAATTTTAATTTAACCTTTGGTCTCACTTGCTTTGTTTGAGCCACTGCTAAATATTTAGACTGTCTTTCACTGTGTCCTTGCAGCCTTTCTTTTCTCCATAGGGTTTTTCATGTTTCAGCAAAATGTTTTTTTGTCAGGACCTCCTGATTCATTAAAAATAAAAATATTTAGGGAAAAAATGACAGTTTTGACAAGAGATAAATTTAAAAGCAATAAAAAAGTACCTTTCTTCCCAGCACTAGAATGATCAAAAGTTTTATTGAGGAGTCTGCTTAGGTCAAGATAAATTGAAGTAAAGTCCTAACTGCCTAAAATAAAATTAGGGACTTGCATTGCTGACATCAAGCTTTTATCAACTCTTCAGTCACCAAACTGTGTGGCTGCTTGTCTATCTGTTCAATAAAAAAAAAAGAAAAAAAAAAAGCTTCCTAAATTAAGTCCAATGCAGGTTCTAGAACTGGTTATTTTTAATATTTTCGTGGAGCAAGAAAACGATATATTTCATACCTAGCACTAATAAAACTGTGCCACAGTTTCTGTGGAATTGCACTTCCATAAAACCCTTCTGAACAAGTGGAAGCATAAATTATAACAAAGCTGTATTATCATTTCTTTTCAATATACTGTGTATGCAAGTTGAACAGATGCCACCAATCCTATCTGGTTCCATGTTAATCTCATCACCAGTGAACTATATTTTCATATGTAGTTACAGGTGATTAAAACATTTTCCCTTTACAAGGAAAAGAGATGAAACAAAATAAAAAGTCCTTCTTAATTTCTTTCAGAGCTGCAGGAACACTCCAGAATATTTTCTTTCCTGAAACACACAAATATCTTTCCACTGTCTAAAAGCCTTGCTCTTGGCTAATGGGGCTACTTGTTGAAACAGAACGTAAAATGTTTTTAAACCTTTTTGAGCCTGTTAAGCCCACCTGAGAACATTATCCTGCACACTCGACCTTCCATGAAGCAGGCGATTCAGTAGACAGCTTCTTTCTCTAACAGGAAAAGTCAGTCTGATGACTATTTACCAACAATCTTGCACTTTCTTTTATTTCGTCCATCAGACACATGCAGATGATTATATGATAAACTTTACGTCAACAGAAGCAGATGATGTCCTTCATGTGGCTTTTTTTTTTCAAAGTAACTTTGGAAAGGATATCATAGTGAATAAACACTTAGATTTTACAGCCCTCTATAATGTCTCACTTCCCCCTAATTTATGGAGTTCCCATTAGAACAGGAATCCTCTCACTTTTGCCTCCTTTATAGTCGACATGTATGTTCATCTTTGTCCTTGGTGGACATGAGATGGAAGGACAAACTTAAGGACCATCACTGTTTTCTGGCTTTCTGTGAAATTTCTTCTGGACCAAATCAAACATCAAGTGGTATATTGTGGTACTTCCATCTCTTTGCTGACCATTAAGAATGATAGTCTCTTTGAAGACACTGATAAGCTCTACTTCATCCAGTTATCCAATTACTTTCTTTTATGCCTACATAATTTCATCAAATATAGCTGAAATTCACAAGTGAACTCACCAAAAAATAAGGAGACATACAACCAGATGGATTCCTGTATTGCTTTATCAAATTAGTCGCTTTGTCCACTGGAAGCTAAGAAGAAATGTGGGACAGATTACCATGAGTGTATTTTAAATCAGTGTGGCTTCATTGACTTCCATGTGCTGAGCAGAGCTGAGTACACAAATTCCTACAATAAAAATCTGTGCATCACTTATAAATTCAGATATTATTCTTTGCCTGTAGTCAGGGAATGGCACATTGGCACGTGAAGCACAGCACATTAGCAAACAATAATGAATTGAAATATTGTCATTCACCTGGTTAAGCACAGGACGGAAGAAAGTCAAGTGCTTTATGAAGTCTTTGGGGTTCAGATGCTCAGCTGGAATAAATCAATATTGCTCTAATTAGCTATGTTCAAGTTCATAATCTGCAAATCATGTTCACTATTATGGTCTGTTTGTGGATTTTTTTCCCCCTATATCAAAACAAACTGCTCTCTCCTCTGATCTAATCCTGACTGATTTATAGAAGACAGAGAATAATTCTGAAATTTTTAAGCTTGATAAGAAAGTAAGTTTAAAGTTAGCACCTAAGTCCTTCACAGTTTGGAGAACTGAGGATTGTGCTTGCATGGCTCCTGATTTTGTCTCCATTTCATTCTGGTTCCCCTTAGAGGGATAACTTATTCTGCTTTATGTATACATAAATGTCCTTTAGGGCTGTGCTTCTTTCTTTCTCTAGCCATATAGAAAATAATGAGGTCCCCAAAGAAAGCCTTAAGGGTCTCCTAAATAAGCGGGGAGGAACAACTGGCTGTCTTGTGAGCCCTTGTGAAAATAGCAATTTGTTCATTAATCATGGAAGTAAAGTTTCATCACTGGAGAATTAATCTAGCCTAACTCCATTGAAAACAACAAAACCACCTTCAACATGAGCAAAACATTCATCATGCTAAGCCTATAAATGCCACATAATGGCACAGAATTAACCCTTTCCATTTTCATTCTATGAAGACCTTGCTTGATGCAGTAATTACAACTGACCTATTGCTTCCTTCTAAGGTGTCACAGAATAGGTAAAGCAGCTCTGAATAAAATTAATGACCCTGGAAAGTGTGCTTAATACAATTCTACTAACACACACAGTGTATGTCTTATTAAAAGGGTTTTCATCATTAAGGTTTCCTCCTATTTTTTGCAACAGCTGAAATTATAACACTGAAAGTTGTGTAAAATATAATGATTTGTGAGACTGAGCCAAACGCTATTACTTATTTAAGAAGGCACATGTTGTTGGAACTTTAGCCCACAGTCAGGAAAAAAGTCATTAATGGTCTCAGTTATCAACTTCTTATCACCAGTCCCCAGCTAAACACCCGTCTTTGACAGGATTCGATTGCTGCTAGGTTAGTTATTTAACAAACTGACCAGCTGGTTACATTGGCCCATGTAGAAAAGACAGTGAGTTGCTGAAATTCAATTGACCTGGATTTAGACCACTGTAGAGTCGTTCCCTTAAAGTAAATTGTACAAGCTTGTGTAATATGTACCGTCTTCTTTTATCGCCAAGCTAAATATTACCATATAGAGTTTATGCTCCAGTATTTAAATGACAGAATCACAGAATTACCTCTCTGGACAGCCTACACTAGTGCTCTGCCACCCTCAAAGGAAAGAAGTTCCTCCTCATGTTTAGATGGAACTTCTTATGTACAAATTTGTGCCTGTTACCTCTTGTCCTGTCACTGGACACCACTGAAAGAAGACTGACCCCTTCCTCCTGACACTCACTCTTCAAGTAGGCGTTGATCAGGTCCTCCCTCAGTCTTCTCCAGACTGAAACGATCCAAGTCCCCCAGCCTTTCCTCAAAAAGGAGGTGTTCTAGTCCCCTGACCATCTTTGTAGCCCTTTACTCTACCTTCTCCAGAAGTTCCCTGTCGTTCTTGAACTGGGGAGCCCAGAACTGGACACAGTATTCCACATCGGACCTCACCAGGCAATTATGCAATGACTCCAAAACTTTATTAACAAAATTAAAATCTGGATAAAATCATCTATTTCAATGAAAAAGTGAGGGTAACATTTATGGCAATATTAAGAAAAGTAGTATTTAGGAAAGTAGAAATAATAATAAACATAAAAGTAATGTCTTAAGAAATATTTATATAAGCAACAGGCAAGTTGGAAAAAAGAAATATTCATGTCAGGATGGGATACACTCTGTGAGAAAGAACATTAGAAATAACCAAACAAAATCAATCTCTTATAACACTACTGCTACAGACCATGATGTTGCAGAAAAGAGGTAGAAATTTTCATAATTAACTTTTTGGTTTTGTTTTTGTTTTTGTTTTTTTTTTGTTTGTTTGTTTGTTTGTTTGGTTGGTTTTTTTTGTATTATCCATTTCTTTCAATCATGACAAAATAATTTTTAGTCCAGTGGAAATCAAGAAATTAAAATCACCAGATGAGGAAACTTTGAATCTATGAGTTCTTTGAGATTTTCAGTCCCTTAATGGGGTTTTTTTAATGAATGTAGAAAATACTCAGGGAAGGCTTCAGAAACATTTACTGTACACAAAAGGTGTTTAGGAAAATTATAATCATGCTACCATGACATCAATGTTGAAGAAAAAACTACTTAGAGGATTAAAAACAGTGTATCAGAATGAGAAGGAACAGAAGATGACAGAAAAGAGAGATTCCATAGAAATTCCATAGAAAACTGGCCAACAATGTTTTATCTTGTGCAAAGGAGAATCCAAGTACATCTGCCAAACTCAAGGAAAAAAGGTGAAAAAATATTGTTCTGTTTTATATGTTACAGTATTTCTTTTTTTTTCCATTTCTTTCCATTCAGTCCCACTTCCAGATACTTCGAGCATCACAAAATAAGCGTGCAGAGCCTTGTCTTTTTGTCCTAGGAATACACAATTCAGATAGAAATTGATTTTTAAACAGCTAAATAGCAGCTCACTGGTCACAACAAGAAACTTAGGCTGATCTGATTGATCGAGGCACTCTGTCCTGGAAAACAGTAGCTATGAAAGGTCCTGGGTTCTAATGATTTGCCCTGAACTCCCACGATGATACATTGGTAGCAAGGCTAATGTCATTTATATAAGTAGGAATCCAAGCCTACAAAGAAATAATGGGGAGACTAGTTTACCTCAACAGCGAACAGTGGAGGTTGATTCTACAGCATTGCTCCCGTTTTAATGTTCATAGATCAAAAGAGCATCAGTTACATACACTGTTGCTTCTTCCAGAAAGAGTGAAGCTTTCCTAGCTCCTGGTAAGACAACACAACATTTGGTGAAGAGTGGCTGGAAAGCTGCCCAGCAGGAAAGGACCTGGGGGTGCTGGTGAGGTCTCACATTAACTACTGTGTTCAGTTCTGGGCCCCTCACTTACAAGAAGGACCTTGAAGTGCTGGAACATGTCAAGAGGAGAGCCACCAAACCGGTGAGGGGTTTAGAGGACAAGTCCTGTGAGGAGAGGCTGAGGGAACTGGGCATGTTTAGTCTGGAGAAGAGGAGGCTGAGGGAGACATCATTACCCTCTACAGCTACCTGAAAGGAGGTTGTAGAGAGGTGGGTGCTGGCCTCTTCTCCCAAGTGAATAACGAGAAGATCAGAGGAAATGGTATGAAATTGTGGCAGAGGAGGTTTAGATTAGATATTAGGAAGAATTGTTTTACTGAAAGAGTGGTCAGGCACTAAAATGACCTGCCCAGGGAGGTGGTTGAATCACTATCCCTGAAGGTAATTAAGAAATGTGTAGATGTGCACCTTAGAACTTGCCCTAGTGGCTGAGATATAGGGGGGTTCTGTGTGTGTATGGCTGGACCCAGTGATCGTAGAGATCCTTTCCAACCATGACAGTTCTGTGATTCGGTGATTCCATAAAGTTCAGTGGAACTCAGATTGCACATAAATGATATTCCTAAAATACTATGAAATTCGCATGCCGTTGAACTCTAAAGGAGCTTTAATTAAAAATTAGCTCTAGCAAATACATTCTCTGGCAAAGTGAAGTACTGAAAACATATATGGTTTTGATACAGTGGCAGATTTAGAAACAAAAACTCTGCAGGAATACTGGCGTTACAAAACTTAATTACATTTCAAAGTTGAATTAATCATTGCATTGAGTGTTCTGTATACTTATTTTAAAAAAAAAGAAAAAAAAAACCACCACAAACACAACCAACCAAAAAATCCAAAACAAAATAAAACCCTCCAGGAATAATTTTAAGCCATTTCCTTTTGTACTGGATTTTCATTTTGCATATTGAAATCATCATTTCAGAATAAATACTGGAGAAGTCCATTCAAAATCCCCTAACTCAAAATCCCAACAGGTCTCTACCCAGTGTATCACATTCCTGCAAAACATTTCACTTTCAAGGAAGGCAGTTTCTATAAATGTTATTTATAAAAGGAAAATGTTTTCTTATCAGAGGAAAACAGGCTGTGAGAGGTCAGAAAACACTGAGTTCATCCAGCCATCTTCCCCTTAATAGGATCAGCTATACCATGTCACTTTAACTCCTGTTTTCCTCTTAGAGGTCTTTCAGAACAGGTTAAATAATCTATTCTAGTACTTCATCACCCTGACAGGAAATTTTTCGTATTGTCTGAACTAGTTTTGTTTTTTCCTGGTGAAGTTTAACTTTTTATTTGTGTGTCACATCCATCATGAGCATGGAAGACTAGTTTCTTCCCCATCCTCCTTGCTGAATTATTCTCCTTATATGTGGAACCAAATAGCTCCATTTCCTCTCTTCATTTCTTCAGATTAAATAGCTGCAGTTTTTTTCATTCTTTCCACAGGGGTCATGTTATCCAGACAACACAATCATTCTTATTTTAAATGTTTACACCATTTCCATTATCATGTTTGTAACCCCTTGTACTATACCTCTAAAATACAGATAGATCAGAATCACCATCATCTAATCAATAGGTTCTTATTGTTTTTCTGATTTGTTTTGAGTCAAAGCATGAAGTTTCTTCTTAGCAAAACACTTGAGTTTCCGTCACCTGGAACACAATTTCTTCACTGTTGTGTCTTCTAATGTGAGAATATTTATTATTACCAAACAGGTACTTTTATGAAATATGCATTTGAAAAACAGGAATTTAAAAACAGGGCCTAATCCTGCTTGAGCTGGTGATAAAAACTCCATGGGAATTCAGTAGAAGGGGAAATGAGACCCTACAGAGCAGCAGGGCAGCAATTTCTGTTGACTGTAATGGGTTTAAGGTAAAATCTATAGGCAAAGAGTTAAAGAAGAGTTTAGAGTATGTCTGGACAACAATCTGGCATAAAATATTTCAATTCAATAACTAGAATGGCAAAAAAATAAGGCAGTTACTATTTCTTCATAGGAAAATAAAAATTACTGTTGCAAACAAGATAAGGGTAAGGAGTTTATTTCTTTGCTAAGAGCACATATAAGGTACGTGGTATATATGCTTTATAGGGGCTCTTTGCCTACAGGTTATTCCAATCCCTTTTGGTTACAGTTCATCATTATATGTCTGTGCTCTTCCTGACTCCATCCTTAGATATCCAAGTTTACTAGCAGGTGCTTTCTCTCCTGAATTATGTTGGATCATGAAATACCTGTTGTTTTACTCACTGCCCTGACTGCAAAAGATCTGCAATCTCAGGTTGTATATTCAGATATACACTAAATGAAAAAATGAAGTATTTCTTAAATGATCCCTATAGTCTTCAGAAGAAAGTAAAATGAATGGCATAGATCATGGTTATAAAGTAATGACGTAAGATATTGCCATTTCTAGGGGAGAGCATGTGTAGGCATTTTGGGGTTTTTGAGTTTTGTTTTGCTTTTTAACTAACATTTTGAATTTTCAGTATTGAATGATGTATTTTAAGAAAACAGATTGTTTTAATTTATTTTTTTATTATTTTTTTTTTTTATTTTATTTTTTGTTCCTAGTTCCTAATAAAGTCCCAGACAAAATCCTGGCCAAGTGAAGGAAATTACAGTCTTGTCATTGACTCATACAAGAGCTAGATTTCACACTGCTGTGCGTTACTGTGCACTCTTAGTCTTATTAAGCCTGTAACCTCAATTTTTGTATTTTCTGGCTTTTTTTAATGGATTTATTGCATGATAATATACATTACCAAACTAAAACTTTCGTCAAGATGCACAGAATGTGATAAAGGAAAAACAGAATTTTACTCCTCTGTAGAAAGAACTTGTTTTTTACCTGCTAGTGAATTTCTTCTAAGTGACAAACAGGAAAGACTGGCGGATTCAAATTAGAGGTTAAGCAAAGGGTAGCTACAAAGAAAAAGAACCAACTACCTTTGTTTAAAAATAGAATTAGAATGAAGCTAGCAAGCTGAGGGAATTGACATGAAGCAGATTATAAGGAAATTGGGAAGGTTTTTTTATTACAATTAAAATGTAGAAGAAATTAAAAAAGGGTCCTCTTTACAAGGTTCTAGTTCTGTCTTCAGCCAAGCAGAAAAGGTAGTGGTATCACACCATTTAAGATTAAAATGAAACTTGAAGGCAAACAGAGATCATCCATTCCATTATATCCTTTTGTGCATCTTATAACGATGCAAAATTACAAAGTTTTATGGGATGTTTTCCTTCCCTGCAAGATGGACAACTGAAAGGTACACATGCACTAGTAGCTTAAAATTAAAGTAAAACTAAACACCCTTTTAATCACAATTGATTTTAAGTGTTTGATTCATATTCAAATTAGACACTCTAATTCTACCTTGCGTTTCATTTGCAAACTGCTTTTGATTGAATACGGAGATCAGAGCAAGGGAATGTATTTCAAGCAGTAGTAAGGCTGGGGGAAATGTGTGGATACTGCAGTAGGAGAAATGAGAATTTCACAGAGCCCTGTGTGCAGTACAAGATGCTAAGGTGTGTTAGACTTGTTCACTTTATGCCTTGCATGTGCTCATCAGTTCTGCTTTTAGTAAAGACTGCTCAGATTTCACAGCGAGAACTAGTGTTGATTGTAAATAATCATATTCATTGTGACTCAGCTTAGCAAATTATCTTTTGAAATTGGTAATTTCTAGATACAGTCAAACAACAGAATTCTTTCCTGTGTAAAATTGCCTTTTTGATGAAAATCCCGAAGCTTTCGTTATCTGAGAAAAATTGAAAGTTTGAGGAAAGCACACACTATAGACATGTGTTTAATGAAAACACAATTTTCTGTCAAAAAAAGTTCACAGAAAATATTTGGCAGACCTAATAATTTATTTCTTGCCTGGTACCTAGCTCTTCCTTCCTGTGACACAATACTGAGAAAGTTGTAAAAAGATAGAATCTGGAGTAGTCAAGCTCCCTTAATCCGTCCTGGTCTAGTTCAAGCATAGTACACAGCTTTCAGCAGTTCACAGCTTCTTGAAATATGTAACAGATGGCCAAAAATTACTTTTTTTCTCTTAAAGAAGTATGGGGCCTCCTTTAACACTGATGACTTCTGGGGATGTGGGAGATATAACAGCTCTGAAATGGTTTCCCATGCTTTGAAATGCTAAATGATGACATGTGGTTCCTCGTTCAGTAAACGCAGGCTTGGTAAAGGTCTCCTGCAGCATTCTGCAAAATTACTTTCTATGGATGGGCAGGTCAGCAGGTAAAGGGACTTGAGCAGTCATCAGTGCACTAATGACACGAAGCAGCTCATTTTCCCTGTGCGTGGCTGTAATTGGTATGTAGCTAGAAGTGTGGCTGTAATTGATATGTAGAAAGAAATCAGACCGTTGAAAATTTCACTAGAAAAAGCAGTCTGATTTGTGTGCTTGATTCCTGCTACTTAAGCTTTCTTCCTCATCAGTTTGTAGGTTTTTGTTCTTGATCTCCTCAGAGTCTAGAAACTGCTGTTTCTCATTTATACTTATTTATAGCCATTTGTTCTTGTTCTGGACCTTATAAATTTATTTATCATGACCTTTGGCATGGAGGACCTTAATGGATTGGGTCTGAGGCAGCCCTTGAAAATCACTCAAAAACGGCAAAGGTCTGAGGTCTGTGCCCTGACTGTTAAATGCCGACTTATTTCTTCTTTGTTGACTTTCTGTTTTCATTTATGTGTAGATTGGGGCACTATTTGATCAATAGAAAAGAAAAAAAAAAAAACAAAAAACTAAGCACATTAAGTTTAATGATATCGTCATTTTTTCATAGAAACCCCTACTTACTTTAACAGGCAGCATGTGTGAGCTCAAAACCAACCATGCCAGCAATAAGCAAGATTATCTGTTGACAATATACAGTAACATAGTGGCAACCATTACAAAAAAACTAGAAGAGTGGACAATTGCTACATGTCATATTTATACTGATTGCAATTAATTTCATTTTGAAAGAATCCAGAGTATTCATCTCAATGGTCTTCTGCAACAATAGATCCCATAGATTTCCTGATGACTTCAGAAAAAACAAATCCTTGTTCTCTAAATATAGAAGCAACATACTTATTCCAGACCTTCTGTCAGGAAGACCTTGACTGGAAGGACTCAAGATGCAGTTATATGCTTTATCTCTTTTCTCCTAGTAAAAAAATGTCAAAGATGTTATCCATAAAATGAATCAACTTCCACTCTTTCATGCTAGGACACTACTTGCCGTGATATCGAAATGAAGTATATGATCGTATCTAACAACAAGATAAGGAATGTTTTATCTTTGTGCACAATGGACCTATTCTGCCAGAGGAACCAAGACAGAAAGCTGAAGGCAAAGATGAGCGCATTGAAATATTTGAAAACTCTCCATGTCCATCTTCACTATATTAAAAGTCTATCCAAGTGATTAAGGCTAGTTTCTGACAAGGGGTGCTGCACCACCATCTGGTTTCCTCTTAAGAAGACTCACTTTCTCCATAATGATATTAGTTTAAGAAAGATTATCCAAACTTTCGCTGTAGTTCATTCTTTACATACCATTAGTCAATGCAATTAAACGTGGCACACCAAAAGTCAGTAATGCCCCGTGTAAAATAATAGAGTCGAAGTGGCAAGAACTGTGTATGTAAAATGAAGTATAAATTCAATAGCATATTGAGGAGACAATCCCAGTAAGTCCCCCAGCAGTCATTTTTTTCCCCTCTACAGTGGAGTCGTAACACTAAATGAATTCCTAATGTATGAAATGCATTATCAGTTTAGTTTCCCTTAGTGCTGGTTTAATTGCTGCCATTCTTGGGGGGGAAAAACCAAAACCAAAACAAACCCAAAACAAAACACTGAAACCAAAGAAACTACAAGCAACCAATAAAAACCAGAATTAAAGAAAGAACAGAGAGAGTCACAACTCACATCTGAAATATAGATGTTTTTTAAGACAAAAACCTGACTTGAATCTTACACCTAAAATAAAGGGCTAACACTTTTCTACTCTCCTGCTTTGTGTATAGAGACAAATGAATATAGACTAATCTAAATTGTAATTTCATAGGTTGTTTATACTGCATAAATAAGGTACAGCCACCGTTTGAAAGGCAATTTGAACTAAAAGGTCTCTGTATTGAATCCTAAAGTATTTATATTCAGGTTTTTACATTGTGTTCTGTTTTCAGAATCATTGCTGAATATGTTAAATCACTGGTGTACTTGTTAAAGTTTAAAGAAAATGTAATATTGCATGAATACTGGCTACCCTCAGACTCTATCCTTGAATCTAAATGTTTGTAGCTGAACACAAAACCTTTGACATAGCTATCTTTACTGAACAAATACAAACTGCAGTGAATTCTTGCTCAAACTCCATCAGCCATGATGATTACACTATACTTGTAATGAAGCAAGGCCACTTAATAACACTGCAAGGACACGTTTTTTCTTGTGTAATAGTTTTTACTGTATATATGATTTCACATGTCATTAGGCAGACTTTTCAAATGTGTTCCAAGTAGCTTATAGGAAAAACACTAACACACTGAAACAAGATTATTAGCAAAATCAATATCGGTTGAATGGACTTTTTTTTTTTTTTTCCCCCTCCTTGTAACTGGTAACTACTCTAGCACGACCAAAACAATATAATGTTAGTATACCATTCTGGATGTCTGTAGTGCTGAATCAAAAATTCCCAGCCTTCATCGGAGGTATTGGTTATACTGTGTTGGCATTTAACTGAAGTTTTATTCAAGTTTCCAGACATAATAGTATTTTTTCTCTTTCAGGTAAGAAATATAAATAGAAAAGATTTTATTATCAAGACCTGAGCCTTGGGACCATCCTCTTTAAGGCAGGAACCTGATGTGCCAGGTTCCTCTTCTCCTGCCTTCTCTCCAACCCTGGGCATCCCTTGCTTCATAGTGATTGCAAATAAGCCAGACTTGTAGCTATAATATCCTGTGAACAATTCATATTTTTTTAAACCATCCCCTGCCTATATCCTAAATTTTGCATTCCTAAACGCCTAACTGCATTACTTCAACAACAGATAAACAGGGTCCAATTTTTCTTCACAGAATCACAAAATGGTAGTGGTTGGAAGGGACCTTTGGAGATCATCTCACCCTACCTCCTTGCCAAAACAAAAATAAGGAATTTGACTGCAAATACTCGCAGCTATTTATCCGATTAAATGTATTGCTTATTAGAAATAGCAACTTTAGACTCTTCCGATAATTATCTTTAATCAAGCTTTGAGTTTGATGACCGGGTATGTGATATGATACAGTGCTGACATATATAGACCTTAAGTGAATGAAATTGTATTATTTAGCCATTGTTTATGATGATGCCTCCTTACAGGTTTAGATATGTTGTTAAATCCCTTAAGTGACCTAGTTCTTTCGTTGGTTTCAGGAAATTTGGAACATAAGTCGTTTTTTTTCCCCTCTCTCCGTTTCAATATTTCCTTAAGTAGTACAGAAAGGACCCCCAAAAAATTAATTACACAAACTTTGATTGAAAGGGATGTTTGCATGGTTATATCCTGGTCTTGCAAAGAATTTTATTCTTGCTTAATTTCATTCATATAAGCAATTCTATTTTTATGCTCACAGACAAAAATAAGATTATTTGTTGTTTAATTTGCACATTCAGGACTAGATAATTTGTTGTTGATAATTTTCAAATTCAAGACTAGAGGATATTGTAAAAAGGTTTGTGTGTGTCTGTTTGAGCAGAAAAATATTTGGAAATAAAAGGAAAAAGGAGGGTGGGAGCTTTTAATCTTTTCATGCACTTCATGTGGAGGAATTGATTCAAAAATTGAAAAGTTTAACAAAAAGCAAATAAGTTGCTTTTTCAGTTTTCCTCAAGAATAATCCTGTGGACCTCACTTGAGATAAAAACTCTATCTCACCGAGCAAAAGTTTGACTCACTTTGCTCGGAGACACAGTGAGAGACTTTTCTCTTTATCGGCATGATTACAAAAAGCAAAAGACATACTGGTTTGAGTTTGGACATTTTGTAAAAAAAAAAAAATAATAGGTAGAGTCCTAAGGTAGTGGATGAGATTTGTTTAATTGCAGACATAATATGCTCTTAGAATTTTGGGGGTCAGTATGGAAACATGCTGCAAAATAGTCTCTTTCTTTAGGGGCTGTTTGTCTCACTCAGGGTAAGCATCTGCTCTGCTCTGATCACTCTGACCTCCGTTAGTATGAAGAGAAACAAAATTTGCTAACACATAGTCCAATGTATTCTGAAAAATCTAGGCGAGCTACGGGGAATTACCTCCTGAGCTTTTCTGTCTCTTTCTAAAGACTACAGGGAAAGTGCAGAAATTAACTGTAACTGGCCATGTTGTACATGTGTTGGTTTACTCTTTGGATCTTGAATGGTCAGGTAATAATCAGAGCTCAAGCTTCTGTAACTGGAAGGACATAGGTTTTTACTGTGTCTGTCTGTGAGCTCAAGACTTACAACACCAGAGTATTTGTCTTGACACTCCTAAAATGTTCAACTTCTCTTGCCAGCACTAGAAATATGATGAGCTGTGCGATATTTGCTAAGTGTTTCACTTTGCTTTTTTCACTGTTGTACTAATTGTAGATATTTTTCACAGGTTCTATCCTTTTGCATGCTATTTGCATCTCTTTGACATGATTATAAGAATGGGCAAAATCTCTTTGGATTGTAGCTGCCCACACAAATGTCCAGTACTTGACAGGGTTTCCAAATTGTTTGTGGCATTTGAAATATCCTAGGATATTCTGCTTTTCCTCCAGCAGCTACTGCAGAAGACCACAATCTCTTGCATACCCTGTTTTATTTGTCAGCTCTGTGTCGATACATCAGGTACCTTAAGATGCCCCAAATATTTTTTACTTTCCAGTTTTATACATGAATCATAAATTGAAGGAGGTGATTTGAGACAGTCAGCATTACTTCACCAGGGGTAAGTTCTGTCTAGTGTCCTTCTCTGATGGAGTGACAGCAAGCGTGGACAAGGGATGAATCATGAATGTCATCTACCTGGACTTCCACAACATCCTCCCCTCTAAATTGGGGAGAAATGGGTTTGATGGGTAGACTGTTAGGTGGGTGGGGAATTGGTTGGATGGTCACATCCACAGGGTAGCGGTCAACGGACACAACAGGATGAGAGATAATGGCTTTAAACTAAAGGGGGGGAGATTTAGACTAGATATAAGGAAAAAAAAATTATAATGGGGGTGATGAAACCTCGAAGAGGTTACCTAGAGAGGTGGCAGATGTGTCATCTCTAGAAATATTCAAGGTTAGGCTGGGTGGGGTTCTGAGCAACCTGATTTAGTTGAAGATATCCCTGCCCATTAGAGGGAAATTGGACTATACGACCTTTAAAGGTCCTTTCCAACCCAAACTACTCTATGATTTTGTATTTTTTGTAGCTTTTGTATAATTCTACAAGTCTATGATTCTATGAATCCTGCCATGTTAAGAGTCACATACTTATTTATAGGTGGCTAGAGGTAGGGTCCTAACTCTTTTGATCAGATCTTCATTACATAGCTTGGATATTCATTATGAACATGAACACATGGCAGCTGATTTTTCACTGCAGAATTGCAGTGGGACTGGCAAACAAAATACAAGGCCTACAGGAAAACTGTGTAGCTCCAGCTTGGAAAATAATGGCTTCTTAAACTGCATAAGAAGATTCTGTGTAGGCAGTTGAATTAAAACTCTACTTGACAGTAGGCTTTTTATTTTTTTCAATAATTCTAGAAGACTACAAGAGAAGAAGCTTTAGGGTTGGGGAAAGCAACCTGTTGTTTTTTATGGGACCTGATATAGGCCTGTCCACTGTGTTCCAGGAGGCTGTATCTTACAGTTACCTGGATGTTTAACGTTAAGGACATATTCAATCATCTTGTAGGCAGGAATCAAAGATCTTTTGAAATATATATGGCCAGTCTTTGGTATATTTCAGTCATCTAGACATAGATATCTAGATCCACCTAAGCCATCTACAAGCTGCAAACCATCTACCCTTTTGCTGTGGCAGCTGGATACCAGGAGGGAGCCCCTAGGGAATCTCAAATGGTACTATGTGCATACACTCAAGAAAATATATCACCTCCTCTAAGTCTTCAGGTAAATAAAATTAACGTTAAAAGCATTTAGAGACAGGAGGATTTTTAATTCATTCTGTTTATCATTTATTATTTAAATACAGCTTAACAAGGTAAACAAAGCAGAGTGCCTGTATCCCATTATCTTTTTATATTCTAGAAAAAAATAGACAATGCACAAAAAGTGTCTAAAATTGAGCAGCTTGTGGTTATGTTGCTATAGTTACAGAAAGATCAGAGGCTTTGCTAAACCAGAAAAAGAAATGAGCAGTTTCAAATAGTTTTGCACCTAGTGACTGCAGACAGTACTAGATTTCCAAGTGTGCTGTTTTGGTTTCCTTCGCATGGGTGAATTGCAAAGAAGCCATTTGTCTCCTGAAATTTGTTATGAATAAAAAAAAAAAATATGTTTGCACTTTATATCTGAGAATTTCCATGTATATTTCAAATACAAAAAAACCAGCTGCTATTAATAAACATTGTCAGAAAATTGTTTTATTTTGTTTTACTCAGAAAAAATCCTGTTTTCCATTTTTCACTACAAAATGAAGAACATAGCCTTTTGGGAGCCGAAGATTCAAAACTTCCGCTTCTGGTCTCAGATTTTCATTGATCAAAGAGAGTCAAACTCTCATAAAGAGAATTTAAATACATTAATCACTTTTGAAAATCTAATATGTATAACTACCTGTAGATATGTCATCTGCAGACTGAAACCCACGGTTTTAGTTTCGATGTCAGTAGGAAGTTAATTTCTGTACCTTTCTTTAACTGGTGCTGAAGATCTAAGATCGGATTCATTTCACCTCAGTGTAGACATCTGTATTAGATCAGAAGAATCATTCCCTGCAAGTGATTCGGTTATTCTCATGAGGGCACCTGGTTCAATTTGAGATGTCTCAGGGAAACTGCTGTGGTTTGCCGATGCTACTCCAGAGGACCACCAATCTTCCATGGGACTGATGTCATATTTATCAGCCTTAGATGGTCTAGGTTGTCATCATGACCTTTGTTACAATTTGTTGCATAAATATAGGTCCCTGCCTCTCCCAAATTGTGTCCCGAGAGACAGTATCAATATGCAAAAACAGGACAAGAAATGTTCTGTTTTAGCCTACTGTATGTCCCAAACTGCTAAAGACAGATAGAGACGAAATGAGAACACTAGCTGATGAGTTTTCAGAGAAAATGTACAATAGTTTGCAGGTGAGATAATCACTTGTCCCAAAGTGTTCTTACATTTTCTAAAGATCTTTGAAGGAAAAGCTGATGCTATTCATTATGCATGCATTGCAGATTTACCATTAGAACTGCAATTTTTCTAGCACAGAAAAATATCACCAAGGTAATTCATGTTTTGAAGGAGATACAAGAAACTCTGTAAGAGTCATCAGAGGGATAATGTGCTTTTGGGGTAGGGGGAGAGAAATAACTGTCATCTTATGGGTAGATGTTATTTTTTCCACGTAACTTAGATGTTTCGAGATATTTTCACTGAGCTCTTAGCACAAAGTGAGTTAACTGTGATATTTGCAAAAATGTGATTTTGTCATACAAATGTTTTTCTACTTGAAAACTAATTCAATTTCTTTTGTGTATGCTTGCTTTTTTATTAATTTGAAAAAAAAAAATAGAGCATCTGAAACAGAACTATATAGAGTTACATACTGCCAATACTAAATCAGTTTGTACAGAACTGGGATATAGTTACTGCAGTTCTTCTGAAGCTAGCTTCTCAATTTAATCAAAGATTATATGAAAGCACCACAATAATAATTTTGAAATAAAAGATGTATGTGTGTCATCCAAAGTAATGCCCAAATTGTTCTGTTGGGCTATAATTTCTTAGCAGCAGTTTTCCCATTCTGCAAACCTGTTATTTATAAGAGAATTAAACAGCATCATCAGATGACTTAAGTGACTCTGAAATTGTAGTATGAGGAAAAAAGTGGGAGTGAAGTGCCAGACTATCAATTGATGCATTACTCTAACAATGTCCGAAGCAATCAGAGAACAAAAAAAAGTCCATATTCCCCTACCAAACTACCAATTAGGGAAAAACTGCTCATCCATTATCATGAGCAAATTAGACTAGAAATCTCCACTGGAGATTATCTGAAATTATAATTTTTTTGTATTTGTTTGTTTGCTTGTTTTGGCTAGCGCAAGTTATTAGATTGACAGAGTTATTTCTTCTTTCCTTGTTTCTTCTCCTTATTATGTGCATTCCATAATACTGGAGTAATAAGGGACATGATTACAAAGGTATGCTTAGGCTTCTAACTCCAGTTAAGTTATTAGATACCTAAGACATCTAGTATCCTGTAAATTCCACCCCTAAAAGCTCGAGTTTTCTTTCAGTTCTGCCTAATATTAATTGCTGTGCAGAAGAACAGCCAACAGCCAAAAATGAGACTCATAAAAAATGAGAAATGAGTGCCATAATTGATGGTGTGAGCAAGACTACACATATTCATTATGAACAAGTAACAATAGTGGAGACACAGTATTTGCTCTATGGGCATATTTTGCATTTATTCCAGATAAACATGGAGGAGGAACAAGGAGGAGCTTCTTTGCTTTGAGGGTGTCAGTGCACTGGAACAGACTGCCCAGGGATGTTGTGTATTCTCCATCTCTGGAGACATTCAAAACCTGCCTGGATGCATTCTTGTCCAGACAACTCTAGGTGACCCTGCTTTGGCAGGGGGGCTGGACTAGATGATCTCCAAAGGTCCCTTCCAACCTCTACTGTTCTCTGATTCTGTGATAAATTTTAGAAAATTGAAATTGAATGAGATTCCATAATCTAACCACTGGTATCCTGAACCATTCAAGACACTTTGAGGTAACTGATCTTCATCTGCCTCTCCAAGAAGGCACAGGCCTCTTACAGGTCTTGTGTCAGATATGCCAACTTGGGATATATGGCCCGGGTAACATAAAGATTCCTTTGCTTAGGAAATTAAATTGAATCTCAGGTGCATAATGCTGCCTCTATTACAAAGCCAGGCTTAACATTATCAAAAATAGTTGTCTTGGGTAATAAACAGTTGGGTTAGCAAAACTACTATGGCTGGTGGCTGTTGCTGCTAGCGAAGGAGAAATCAGGGATGATATCTGCTGGAAACTGATGTCATTGACCTCATTCCTTCCTTGGTAGCAGCTGGCAGCACACCGACTCACTGCCTCACCTCCCATCCAGGCTCCTCCCCTCATCCTCTCCTAATTTTGCCAGAAGTTGCTCACCCCTGTCTCCTCCATCCCATTAATAAAACAAAACTCTACAAAAGCCAAATCCATATTTCTGTAAAATCCGTGAGCTGACTCTGCTCTGTTAGGCAGCATAATGACAAAATAACTCTGTTGGATTCTCTAACAAACTGTACCCTCACCAGCGTAAAATTGACAGCCTAAGATACATTTATGGCAACTAATACTATAAAATCTGGACACTTCATATGCTTTATGATATCCCGCAGAGGTAAAGAAAGAAGAATTATTTGACAACTGGGAGTAAGAGGCACAGAAAGGCAAAATGACTTATCTAGGATAACATAAAACACCTGTGACAGGGAAGGAAGTGAAACCTCAGTCTTCTAATTTCCAGGCTTTTGTTCTAGCTGCTAGATAAGCCTTCCTGCTTGAAGCCTGAAATCTTGGTGTTCTCCTTGATTCTGCATGCTTTTAAAGCAAGATTTTCAGAAATGCACAGTGTAGATTGTGGCTGAAGTCTCTCTCCATTGAACTGGAAAAAAATATATAACCAAAGAAGCCACCACTGTAGGAATTAAATCAAGAAGATCTTCGCTAATTCATCCTGATCAAAGAAAAAGCTCAAACTCACATAGTTTGCACTCTGCACACAGTCACTATGGAAGAAACACAGGAATCTAACAAAGTCAACAGAAATATTTATGTTACTCAGTAAGTTGTAAAAGACATCAACATTTTAAAGTACTAATGCTGCAGGTATCAATTAGTAGTGGACTATTTTTTATACCAGTTCCTTCTCAAAAGAAAGCATCAGGAGCCTGAGCTGCCTTTGCATGAACATATCATCTAATATTTACCTGCTAAGCCAGCAGTGCAAGAGCCTCCATCTCCCAGCACTGTAGGGCTGTGTAGGGTACACTGGGTCATACCAATCTGGAGCAGATACCTATGTCAGGGCTGGTCAACAAATATCAGTGTTTCTCTAGAGCCTGTATAGCAGCAGACTACAAGTAAAGAACCCCAGACGGGTTGTTCGTGCAATAAAATTTCTGATTTGCGAGAAAGCTGAGGCCTCAGCCCCTTCATTCTATTGCATCTAAGTATTCAGATCTTTAGATAAGATTTTTAACTAAGGTTCACAAAAACTGGGTTGAAAAGCATCGACAAGTTACTAAGTCAAAGGATCTTCACAGAATCATAGCATCACTGTGGTTGGAAAGGGCCTCTGGAGATCACCAATTCCAGCTTACTCTGCTTGAGTATGCTCGTCTATAGCAGGTTTCTCAGGGCCGTGTCCAGTTGGGTTTTGAATATCTTCAAGGACAGAAAGTCCACAGCCTCTCTGAGAAACCTGTTCTATCAGTAAACAAAAGTTTTTTCTTACATTTAAGTGCAGTTTCAGGTACTCCCGTTTGTGTCCATCACCTTCTGTCCTGTCTCTGGACAACACTGAGAAGACTCTGGCTCCATCTTCTTTACTCCTCCCCTACACCTCCCCAATCCTCATTAGTCATCTACACTCAACAGGAAGAGCACCCAGCATCTACAGATGCATAGGATTGTTCCTCCCCCTGTGATGGACTTGGCATTTCCCTTTGCTGAGCTTCAGGAATTTCTTGTTAGCTCATTTTTACAGTCTGTCAAGATCCCTTTAAAAGGTAATATAATCATCTAATCTGTCAATGAGTCTTCCCAGTTTTGTCTCATCTGCAAGCTGTCTGAGGATGAACCCTTCCCCATCATCCAGATCATAAATAAAATAGTTAAACGGTATTGGCTCCAATATTGACCCTAGGATCACTTTACTAGTGACCGGGTCTCAATTGATTTTATTTTATTTTTTTATTATTATTTTTTTTTTAAGTGTAACCATCTAAAATGTATCTGGTTTATCAAGCAAGTGATCCAAGTTTCCTCAAAAATCACAGGAGAGACAGTGTCAGAGGAAGATTTGTGTCATTCTAAAAGAAAGATACCTGCCCTATTCAGCTATTTCTTTCCCTTGTCTGATGCTGTAGCCCTGATTACTATAGTTAGACAGCCAGTTTTTAGAAACTATAGGTATTTTAGAGGAATCTCATACTTCTTTAAAGAATTAAATTAAGCTATCACTAAAAGAATAGATTGAGAAAGGGTCCACATCAAAATACCTTAGAGTCATGAGCACTCATCAGCGTTTTACTGATTTGAAGTGTGCTGTAATCAAAGTCCACTCTGACTGGATTTCCACATGGAGCTTGAAAAGGCTTCTGAACAAAACTTTTTTTGACATCAACACATTTCTCAGACAATTTGAAAAAAAAAAAAAATCCCACACTGTTGACAAGAAGTCACCATCTCTCAGGAAAAATGCATACCAATATATTCTGCTGGGCAAGCCAGTATACTACACAGAAAATATACAATAGCTGCTTTGGGTAACTTGATTCTAGGTTGCACACTGACTATATCATAAGTCAAGACTAAACATTTCCAATGTGACTTAATTCCCATGAATCGTCACTACATGGGTTCTCATAAGAACTGTGACCAGTGGCTCAAAAAAAGAGCTGTCCTTTTTGTTTAAAATATGCTGCTTGACAGATGAGAATGGAAGGGAAAAGTACAGCAGAATCAATGCGTGCCTTGCAGTATGCACAGTTTCATCACTAAATAAATAAGCCAAAAATAAAACAAAATGAAAAACAAAGTCTGACCAAAATGGAATTTGAGAACATCCCAAAGAAATATGCTATGGAAAAGTTGGATATATTTGAGATAAACAGCAGATGGCATTCTCAGGTGCTGGGAAAGATAAAAATGTGAATTTAGAAATGTTGGGAGTTTCGTAACGGCAGAAAAAGTGTAACTGTCGGAATTGAGCAACAGATAGTCTAAAAGCCTGTTTGCAGCTTTAGGGAGCACAGCTGCTCTACACCTCCTCATAATGTCTCTGTGGAAATCTAAAAACATCTCTGCATTCTTAAAGTAAATGCAAGCTTCTGCTGGTCAGCATAGCCACAAATACCCATGCACAGTTAAAGCATGGGTAAAATCTATATTGTTTCTATGCAAAAAGTAGAATTATACTGGGTTATCTTCACTTGAAATTGTCTTATTGTAAAATAACAGAAGAGCAAAGTTAAGGTGTCCTTTAAAAGGCCTATGTTGTGCCCATCTCTTCTAGTGCTTACTTTTCTCGACAGGAAAGTCTTGGAAGTTTAAAGGCATGGCATAAAGAAAACAAAGACGTATGAGTTTCACAGCTGGAACTGTTTTGTTTCCAGCTTTAAATCTCTTGTGCTACCAAACTGCATTCAGTAAGTCTATCATAACCTTATAAAGGGGTTAGGAATTTTAGTTTCATTCAGTATAGTATGTATCCTGATGTTTTCTGGCTATCTTCTGCTGTGTATTACTTCATGGTCAGATGGAGGAGAAAAAAGATTGAATCTGAGAGAGTTATCTATGAAGAGGATTACACTGAGGATCAAAATCACCTGAATGTCTCTCTCTTGGGATGAGCAAAAATCTGAAAATATATCTAATTTTTAATACCTAAATAAATCTTTTTTTCTACTGTCCTTCTGCTCTGAAAAATGCCGTAACAAAGAGTAAAGTAATGAATGTTTATGGTGAGGCAGGGACAGCAGAGGACAATGCTTGGAGATAAAGAAAGCAGAAAAGATTAACAGAATGACAAAAGAATCTTTTTTTCTAATTTCTTGACCAGAGCTGGAAGTAAGAGACAAGAATATCACTTCAGCTCATTCACATAATTAGAAAAAAACCCAGGGACTTGTGCAGAATAACAATAAGATTCTTCATGAAAATTCAAGCAATGATCAAAAAGAAAACCTTCAAGTGTTTTTTGTTGTGTTTTGCCTCATCTAATTTTGTGTAGGTCTATGGTTAACCGATTTAACCAGAAGGATTTTTGAGCCCTTTGACAAGAGTCAGGAGTGTGATTGACATTCCCACCTGAGTTGGTGAGCTAGAACCTCTACAGAATCAAAGGGACTAAATGGACATTTTAGACCTCAATTCACCTATTAAAATTGAAAGTGTTTTTTATGATGAGATAGTGTTCTAGAAATACTCCCCCCCCGCATTGTCATGGTTTTGATCATTTAGAACGACAGATGATGGTCCCTCCCTCCCCCCTCTAAGAAGAAGAAAGGAGAGGAGGAGATTTATGAGTTTAGAAAAAAACAAACTACTTTAAAGAAAATATAAATAAATAATGAAATAATATTTTAAAAATAATTAAAAAATAAAAAGAAAAAAATACACAGTATATACAGAACCTTATCAAACTCTGATCAAGCTATCATGTCGCCAGCAGGCACCGGGAAAAGTCCCATACTGGACATGGTGATGGACAGGAGCTAGATTTCAGTTCTGGAATCAGGAATGCTGGGATCAAAGGCAGATGAACAGATAGGGTCCTCCTCAGACATCAGCCACCAAAGAAAAAGACTTTACCCTTTGATCTCTCAGCTTTTATTCTGAGCATGACGCAGATGAGATGGAATACCCTGTTGGCCAGTTTTGGGTCACCTGTCCTGTCCAATCCTCCCTGCAGATGTGACTACTCAATGCTTTTCTGCTTCTGACCCTCCAATGGAGCAAATAACGAAATTACCTGACCTTGGTTGTTGTAAGTATAAGCAAGGGTATCTCTGCACACCATTCTTTTGTATGTTCAAGACTTATCACAGTGACAGTGAACAGTTGCTGAGCAATGTGCTGTTAATTTCAGAGTTTAGTTACTTATAAGAGGACAGCTAAAAAATATTACAAAACAGAGAATTGGTTCGTTTTACCTCAAACCAGGACACCCATTGACTGTAGAAGAAATCCTGATCTTTAACTCAGATAAGGGTGCAGGCTTCCATGTTTAGGGAGAAGAATTTCAAAGAAGTTCTTGTGTTTGGGATGCTTGGACAGTGGTGGCCTAAGTGAGATCTGCTCCTGTGAAAGATGAGAAACAGAAAGGCTGGGTCTATGGAAGAAAAGAGCTATTATAAAAAATTCTAAGCCTGAAGATTGCTTTATGCAAGGGAAGTGAGGATGAAGCAAAGAAGTAATGAGGGAGAAGTTCAAACAAGGAAAAGAAGGGGTATTGCCACAGAGTAGAAAGGTTTACACGTACACAAGTATTTTTTTTCATTATTTTTATTATCATGGTGGTCCATTTTTCAAAGAATGAAGGAAAAAAAAATACCCTCTCTCAGAATGTTGGCATTAAATAAGGCAAAAATCCATACAGAACCTTTAGTGTCCAAGTATTAAAGCAGCTTGATAATTCTCGAGTGTCTTTGAGGAAAAACAAACACGCAAAAGAAAGTCACAAAGGATTCAACTGTCTATGTGTGCTAATATTTATCAGATGCTAATACTTACAAGGGTACTATGAGAATTAATTAATGAGTGTTGGTAAAAGTAATCCAAGGAAACAGTTTTTCCATACAATGAACATTTTAGGAAAGCTGCACTTTTGCCTTTGTTAACTTTATAGTAAGTAAGTGAAACACTTTCTTGGACATGAAGACAAGCAAATAACTTTTAAACACATTTACAATACAATACAATACAATTGAATACAATTTCATCATAATGGTGAATTTCGATGTTTATGTGACACATAAAAGACAAAATAGCTGCTGGGTTTTGTTTTTTTCTGATTTCAGGATATATATGACAAAATACAGGGATTGTCTGCCACTTACTGCAAATAGCAAATTAAAATTATCCCACATATTTATAAAGTGTCTACTGTATAATATCAGAACTGCTTCACATTCGAGGGCAGTGAGAAGCTTTTTTTTTCTGTGCCTGAAAAACCCCATTGTCACTGGAGTTTCCTAAACTTGATGGGGTCACTTTCTTCTACTATAAAGAGAATAGTAACTGACAATTGGTCTAATTCCACTGCTTCAATTCTACTTAGAAAATTTGGAAAGATAAGACTCACCTGAAAACAAAAAAAATCAATTGTAGGTTTACAGAGTTAGATTAAGGTCTATGTGAGCATCCTAATTTATGTCATCTTTGCACATGCGCTTCCCTTTTTGACCATCCTTGAGCTCAAACCCTACTGTTCATAGTAAGAGAAATATTGTCGTTTTTACAAGGCTCCTTGTCGCTTTCTATCTACTCTAAAGACAGTGTGACATAATATTAAGAGGTATCAATAATACTCATTCTGAGTTTGTTCAGCATGTAATGCCCATTTCCTGATCTTCCTCTGATGTACCAGATCCCAGTGGAAACCAAGTGATCAAGAAGAAGATGAAACATCAACATTGATGTGTGGTGTTCTATCTAGGCAGATGACTGGACCAGTTTGCAGCAGAGAACACTGAGGCAGACGCCCATGCTTTGGATATAATCCAAATCTGGAATGTCTGTTTCGTGGAGCAATTAACGCTAACTTTATTTGTTGCATAAATGAATATTTGGGCTCTGGAGAACAATTGTTATAATTATTTCTGAACATTCTCCACTTCCTTTTTTTATTCCCTTGCTAATTCTTTGTGAAATCCCAGGGATGATATACTGAGCTAAGGGAACTCATAAAATTCGGAATTCAATCAAAGCATTTGTTAATTGTTACCATTGCAGAGAGATTTCTTTTGAGACGAAATGTAATATTTTTATAAACACATAAAATCATTTTTCCCATTAGTGTTATTGCATGACCTTTTAACCGTCTTTGCACAGGATAAATCTTCTCTTTATTATTAACGAATAGCAAGAGTTACTAAAACCCTCCATGCAGCGACTTTTAAGTCTCTTGGTGGTAAGAAAGTCTCCTCAGGAAACCCTTGTTTATTTAGCTGCATATAACCCTTTGACCCTTCTTTCTGTCTTTAGATCCTTAACAGCACTGTTAGAAGTGGTTCAAAATTGAACCTTCTGTTACAGAGGAACTTTTAAATGAAATTAAAGGAACTGCAACCGCTTGTGACAAATGGTCGCTGTTATATATTCATTGTAATAAGAAACAAATATTACACAAAATCATAGAAAATTGGTTAAAAAAAAAAAGGTGTAGGACAAGTCTCATTAAGTCCTTAGTTCTAATACAAGGTTAGTATTACCTGTCACTTCAAATATTCTGTTTTTCTGATCAAATTTTTAAAGCCACCTGCAATTGAGATTCTATTATTCTAAATAATCTATTTCAATGCCTTATTATTCTTTCCAATGTTAAGTATTTTTCTTCACTTTTAACCTGAATCCTTATTCCTTTACAGTAATTTTTTTTATGCTGTCTTTAATGGACTACCCACTAAAATTCAAGTCAGAGAGCATCGTAGTCTCTTCCTTATCTTAGCAATCATTTTACGTGTAAAGATACTAAGCTAAACACATTATTTCTTCAGTCTTTCTTAATATGTTCTCCTTTCTAGATTATTAATTTTCTTCCTTTTTACCTGAATAGATTTAGTAGATTTCTTATTGTAATTGATGATTTAGTTAAGCAAAATTCCAAATGTTAACAAAAAATCCAAACGTTCTATTTTGATGAGATTGAAAAAATTGTTTCCGCATTTTGCCTAAGCATGATTTTTTTTTTTTTGAAAAAGACTTAATAAGAAGATTGTGGTGATTTTGACAGCTCAACATTTTTCAGGAAATACAAAATTAAGTCAGAAAATTTAGACTGGCTCTGAGCAATTTTGGGAACTCAATGAAATAAACTGATTAAAATTAAAAAGCAAAAGGCAGGAGAACATGTAAATAAGTCTCCTGAGAATTGCCATTAAAGAACTTTGACCCTGAAGAGACCTTTCGTTGATTCATAGAATCATAGGGTTTCAGTTGGAAGGGACCTTTAAAGATCCTTTAAAATTCCCTGCAATGAGTAATGCCGTCTTCAACTAGATCATGTTGCTCAGAGCCCAGTACAACCTGGCTTGAATATTTCCAAGGATGGGGCGTCCACCACTTCTCTGGGTAACCAGGGCCATTTACCACCCTCATTATAAAAAAATTTCTTCCTTATATCTAGTCTAAATCTCCCCTCTTTTAGTTTAAAGCCATTACCCCTTGTACTATCGCAAAATGCCCTGCTAAAAGTCTTTCCTCATCTTTCTTATTAGCCCCCTTTAAGTACTGCAAGGTACTATCAAGGTCTCCCTGGAGCATTCTCTTCTCTAGGCTGAACAACGTCACCTCAACCTGCCCTCAGAAGAGATGTGTTCCCTCTGTCTGATTATTTTCGAGGCCCTTCTCTGGACCTGCTCCAACAGCTCCATGTCTCTCCTATGCTGAAGATTCCAAAATTGAACACAGCACTCTAGGTGGGGTCTCACCAGAGCCGAGAAGAGGCGGAAAATCACCTCCCTCGATCTGTTGACCACAATTCTTTTGATGTAGCGCTGGATACGGTTGGACTTCTGAACTGTGAGCACACATTGTTGGCTTATGTTGAACTTTTCATCCACCAGTGCCACCAAGTCCTTCTCCACCGGGCTCCTCTCAACCTCTTCACCCCCCAGCCTGTATTTATACTGGGGATTGTTGGGACCCAGGAATAGAATCCTGCATTTGGCCTTGTTGAACCTCATGAGGTTCACACAGGCCCACTTCTCAAGCTTGTCCAGGTCCTTCTGGATGGCATGCCATGCTTCAGGCATAGTAACCATACCACTCAGCTTGGTGTTACCCACAAAGCTTGCTGAGGATGCGATCAATCTGACTGTCCATGTCATTAATGATGTTGAACAGTACTAGTCCCAGCTCAGATCCCCAAGGGACATCGCTTGTCACGAATCTCCATCTGAATATTTTGTAGTATCCATTATGACCTTATTATTGGTTTTGAATTCACAAGAACAGGGTTCAGCAGATGAGCTGCTGGGCATCAGTATAAAACACTAAGAGAAAAAGGTAAGTTTCTCATTGCTGTTCTCCCATACCTCCACCGATCTTATTCTCATTTTGCATCCCCACTTTCACATGAAAACATTACAAGTTACAGTGATTTACCATTATTTCCTGCCATACTCAGAACTTATTGTTCATATTCCCTACTGTCTTACAATGGTGCACTTTTATTTATCTAAAAGCACTATTCAGGGGTCCTAATAAAAATTAAGTTGCTTGAACATAAAGAGAAATGTGGCGCTAGCCCAGAAGAGTTTACAATATACTAGTCAATACTATTTTCAGCTGAGCCGAGGTACTTTAATAGCAATGTTACATCAGATAAATCATCCCCAAGGACAAAAAAAAAAACATAAAGGCCTTTGGATTTTGAAGAGATGTCCATATAATTGATTTTTCCTTCCATTAGTCAGCCAGCTGAATATTTCCTTTAACCTCTGCTAATGTTGTGTCTTGCATTGTTTGCTCTTTAAGGAGAATATTTCTGCAGAGTGTTTGCAGGCAATACATGCAGGAGAGTTAGAGAACATTTGTAAGCCTGCAGACCCCAATAAAATGCTAAGAAACAATGAAGTAGTGTTAAGAGCAGCGACAATGCTGAGTTTTTCTGCTCCAGTAAAAGGACTATTCCTGGGTTTGCAATGGTCAATGAAGTAATTAGTAACAGTAGCTGTTCTGGTAAAGTACTTCTTAAGAGTGAGATCCTGTGCCCAGCATAAAAATAAAGAACCAGGTAATCAGGGATGGAGAGAAAGTAAAAGGATGCAGAACATCACATTTATATATTTCCTTTCTCTCTGTGTTATTCAGACTAAGGTCTGAAGAGAATGTGTACCGTGTTTAAATAGCAATTGCAGAGGCTTTATCTTTCAGTTAATAGTTGCCCATATAATAAGATGTTTCAAATTAGATTAGGGCAATCAGATTAGTGGTTGGATAAAGCAAACATAAAATTAAAAAGAAGGAAAGAAAGAATATTTTTTTCAGAACAATAGAAAATGCATTTTGGATCAATGCACAGCATCATATTTGACACAAAATGCCTTCTGTAGGTGTGTTCAAGTTCTTAGCCCCCTTTCTGCATAATTTTTATTTGATAAAAATGTATTTTTATCCCATAGTCATGCATCCTTTCATTTTTACAACTGCAACTATACCCAGATTCTAACTGCACAGTCAGATGTTTTCAGTCCTCTTAAAATTCCATTGTCCAGTGAATTTCCTATTAGTTTAAAAATGTTGTTTAGTTTAAATAATGGTTATTATTATGATAATATCTAGCTTTATCAACTGCCATGCCCATGGTCTTAGATTCTTGATGTCAGGTCTTGATGACCAGGTTTCTCCTAGTCTCCAGGTTGACCAGGAGAAAGTGGTCAATGGGAACATCCCCTACACCTTCTGCATATAAAAATGTGAGAAACTCTTGTGTGTTTCTCTACCTTGTGCCAGTGGATGTCTCTTGCCTAACTGTTCTTCACTGTTCAAAATGGTGCAAAACCTGAGCTGCCACTTAACACTCCTCTGCCACCCCTAACTTCCAAGGACTATTCTTCTGAATAACACAACTGTGTCCGAAGCTTGCTCCAAACCCTTGTATGAGTCTGCAGCCAATCTCTGTCTGCAGTGACATGAGAAAGTAATTCTGTTTCAGTAAAATTCACACAGTTTACACTTCCTATTCATCTTTTTGCTTATTTTTCCTTTTAACCAAAAGAAAAGGGCTTGTCAAACTGACAGTAAATGCTTTGTTTCTGGGGTGCAGAAGAGCTCTCTAGAATATAGGGCAGACTGACACTTATCATTTCCTTTCCCTGCAGACAGAACTGATAATATTTGCCAGCATTTCTTGGTGCTAGAGTGATAAGAAAATAATCACAGCAGACTATTGATAGCAACTTAAAGTCGTAAGATTTAAGGAAGCCCCCCCGAGTTATGATAATTTAAGCAGAGAACACAGCAAAGTGACAGATTATCTTCAGAGAGCCAGCAACGTACAGATATGATGAAGGAGGCTGACTCACTTGAAAGGGTGAGTGTCTGGTGATCGGCAAATGAAGGCAGTGAGATCTAGAATTCATTGCAAGCTCCCTTATCTAGATGGCACAGTAGAAAATAATAATATTCTTGTTGCTTTGTACTGACTGACTGCTAACAATTGCTAAGCACCACTACTAGACTAATTGCCAGCCTTATCCTCTTTTTCACAGATCAAGTGAGATCTTTCCAGCATGTTACCTTTAATCTCTGTTCTGTTCTGAAACGTACTGTATCGCCTACCTTTAGAGATTAGTTCTACTAAAAGGGAATTTATTTGTCCAGTAGCATTATCAGCAGTAGCTTTTGGCACCAAGGTACATGAAAACACAAGTCAGACTTCCTTTCTCCAGTTTTGGATAAATATTCAGTATTAAATCAACTTTTTCCATCCTGGCAGAATAAAGAAATCTGGGAGTGACTGCAGTTGTTAGCTTTCTCTGTGTTTCTCTTCAAATTAACCTTAGAGCCATTTCTGAATTACCTTGTGTTAATTGTGCAGAATGAGGAGTATTGCAGAACAGCTATTTTCTCTCTCCATCTGGTAACTAATGTATATCTGTATTTGGACAACGGAGTCCCTGAGGACCATTTCACAGCAGAAGTGAAAATACGTTGCAAATAATTCCTGTTCATGGCCCAGGTTTTATGCACAAGTCATTGGGTTGTACTTTCTCCCTGCTGTTCCTCCTGATTCCACGCAGATGTGAGACTCGAAGTGACAACCTGTAAGGCTGAGACTTTAAAACTTACATCTCCCACTTTTTAGGGAGTTTCCTAACCAAAAGCCCTAGGTGGGTTTTCTGACTTCTGCTGGCTTGCAGGTGCAATCAGTGCAGTTCCCACACCAGGTTTTATCTCCAAACTGGCAGAAGTTTCTGCTGACGGGCTGTCTGAACCTGGGGGAGGAACTATCTCACTCAGCCTGTGCTGCTCAGACTAATGAGTTTCCTGCAACTGCACTGCAAACCCAGCAGTTGCACTGATACTTTCTCAGATCTCTAGACTGACTGCGTAAGTGTGAGAAATTCATCCTGGCAGGAACATAAATTCAGGGTTTGCATGCGGGTGGTAAATCTGGCCATCCAGAGTATTACCAGGCAAGGCAGAACGTGTGCAGCAGGTCTGTACTCTGCAGGACTGTACGACGGCCCCTGTATTTGACATACATAGTACGAGATAGGAAAAAGCATGGACCTTCATAGACTCATAAAATAATTCAGGTCAGAAAAGACTCTTGGGATCATTGAGTCCAACCATCAACCCCACTCTACCAAGTTCTCCCCTACAGCATATCCTCCAACACCACGTCTAAATGGCTCTTAAACACATTCAGGGATGGTGACTCAAGCACTGCCCTGGGCAACCTATTCCAGAGCCTGACCACCCTTTCTGTGAAAAGTTTTTTGCTAATCTTCAGTTTAAACCTACCTTAAACCTACCCTGTTGCAGCTTCAAGCCATTCATAATTACCCATGAGAAGACACCTGCACCAACCTCTCTACAATGTTCTTTCAAGTAATTGTAGAGAGCGATGAGGTCTCACCTCAGCCTCCTCTTCCTGAATCTAAACAGTCCCAGCTCTTCAATCACTCTTCATAAGACTTATTCTCCAGGCCCTTCACCAGCTTCTTTGCCCTCCTCTGCACATGCTCCAGCAAAACCAAAAGAAGCAGTGTCTAGAAGCAGGCTGCTTTTGCAGCCTGTTCATGATGTACCTCAGGAAGGGGTAGTAGGAGATGGCTATGATCTGGGTCCACTTTCCTGCTGGGCTGCCTACAGTCTGTGCGATAGAAGTTAAACACCCATAGCCTATGATCAAACCTTCTCAGAAGACAATATAGCAGAACTTCCACACAGACACAGAATGGTAGGGGTTGGAACGGAAAACTGTAGCACACAGAGATGTCAGCAAGAGGCAGTGTCTGCTGCAATCAATAGCTAGCCTTAGTTTAATATAAGACATATCCCTCTTGGGAGACTATATCTTTTCCATGGAAGGAAAAGGAACTTTCTGATCTAATAGATATTCTCAATTTCAAAATATTACAATTCTGTAATAACACTGGCAGCACTTACTGCCAACAAAATAATGCATCTCAGAACAGCCTTTATGGTTTAGCACAGAGTAAAAGGGAGGAAAAACACATTGGAAATGAGCATCCTACTGTACTTGTGTTGCTGTGCTTGTTAAGCTTTGTAATCATAAACCATCATGGATAAAAATTAACTACCTTTGCTTAATATTTATTATTGTTTTGTCTGTGTGTGCTTGGAAGACATGAGCAGTTGAATAGATTTTGCTTGAAAGGATGCCCAGTTGTTCTGGAGCTTCCTTTAAGTACTACTTTATTCTTTGCAAAATCCTGTTTCGGGTAATTTCCTCTCAGCAACAGCACAGCAGTGAATCATAAAAGAATGAAGCAGAGACAGCTGATGCTGTGTTAAAGCTGAACCTTGACTTCCAGCTTAAGCTCTGTTTTAGATACTTTTCCCCATCAAGAAGCTTTGTTGTTTGGTTTTAGGCAATTTGTTTCATGTTTTTGTGCTCTTTTTCCTTTATATTGTCTGGGCTTGAATTTTCAGCAGTTGACCAACGTCTCAGTGGATTATATTGGGACATTCTCTGCTATACTGTGAAGACACTATCAAATAAGCCTTGTGCTATGTCTGAGCCTACTTATCCTTTTCAGTGTTGATTTGGATGATGGAATTATAAATTCTGGTTTAATGGATGGGAAGGAAAAATGTTGAGATTATAAGCCCTAGGGAGACCAGAGTGAAAAGTTGCACAAAACAGTTTGAAGAAATTGTTTGAATCCCAGTTCACGGGACATTCCAATACTATTAAAATCAGTGATAGGGTGCTACCCTTCTGAAAAGGAAATCAAACTCACAAGCATAACAGGGAAATAACTTGCTAGATAGTAGCGTGAGAAATAAAAGTTTAGAGTTGAAACTTTTACTAAGATTTGGGTGAGTAGTGTTAACCTGGAACAAAGGAGGTTCCATTCCCTCCAGGGCTGTATTGGTGGGATTGCTGTATATTAATCCCAGGTGACAATTATGTTAGTATGTTCACTGTGGGCAAAGCCTCAGCTTGCAGGGCATTACTGAGGAAAGCAGATGAAGATCAAGAGAAGGACAATGAAAGATCTATAAAACAACAGGGCTATGGAAGTTGCAAGGGAGATAGATTTGCTTCATCTAGAAAAGGGAATCTTGATTCAGTTACCAAAGAGTGGGCTGCCAAGGAAAACTGGAGATGGTTTCTGCCATTCCTAGCATTTGCAAGGGATGGGCTGATGTGACACACAGAACATGCAGAAGAAGTGAGACCTTTGGGGCTGGGAGGTAGAGACCATGCAGGATTGCTGGGGCATTTGAGATGGTGCCAGGTGTCTGTGTTTGGGCAACTGAACCATTAGTCAGAGTACAGAAGGTAAATATCATAATCTTTTAATAGCTAAAAAATAGCTGCTATTATTAGTAGTATTAGTATTGTTATTATTTATTATTATTTTTACTTATAAATATATCAAGAAAATGTGGGGTTTTTTTGTTGCATTGTAGAAGAATAAGAAGAAAGCAACTAACGTTTCAAAGAGCTATGGGGGTGAGCTCTTTAAATTTAAAGTGAAATATGAGAACAGGTTCCATAGGGCCTCTGTACAGTCTGACATTTTCCCATCCAAAAAAATTTAGATGCAGGGTGCTCTGATCCCCGTGTTACCCACGGAGAACTGAGTTCCAGAAGGGATTGATTACAGTGTCTCCCAAATAACCTGGGAGCTCATCAGTTGCTGCAGTTACAAAAGATTGGTTGTAGAACACTCTGTCTATTTCTCAGGGGTGATCTCAGATCACTGAACGACACACTTTGGACTTAATCAAAAAAAGTTGTAACAGTGAACTGAAAAATCAGCAGGATTCAGGTTTTCATTATACAGCCCCCCAGTTCCCCCTGCAAGAATACTGGCTCTAGGCTTCTGGATGTGCCTTCAAGAGGAAACATCAGATTCTGGTAGGATTTGGGTAACTTGAGCATTGGCCTATATTGTTTCTAGGAGTGAGGAGTGATCTTCACATTACAATACTTTTCAGAAATTTATTCTGTCTTGGTGGTGCCTTCTCTTCTGCAGGCTCAACAGCCCCAACGCTCTCAACCTGTCTTCACAGGAGGGGTGTAAAAATGTAGCTGTAAATCATTTACTTTCCTATAAATTGTTAAAAGGGCAAATTTAGAACAACATAAAGCAAAAGAGAAACTTCTGAGTTGTTGTTTCTTGTGATACACTGGGGATTCACTGGACATACATGGAGGATTCAACACGTGGCTGATTCATCCACTTGGGCTCAAGATTAATGTTATCATTACAAAACTACAGTGATTGTGAAGGACAAGAATAGACTTGAGGATGCAGTATGTGGGGGTAAGCTTCCTATCACTACAGAACACAGGTATTTATAAATCTCATTCTCTTTATGTTTTTCAATCAAAGATCTTGAAAAGCTGTGCTTTTATCCATTTCAAGAGGAGCTCAAAAAGGAGGCAAATAATAAGGGATTCCTCAAATTCCTCCTGTACAAATTCCTCACGTACCACCTGAAATGGGTCCTCCTTGGAGCTTGACTTCAGCCATGACTTGTGTCCAGCTTGCATTCTTAAAAAAAAGAAAAGTTATCATGCACTGAAAAGTGTGTGAGATTTAGCTGGATCTGTGGAACAGATTAAAAAAACAAAAACAAAAACAAAAAAGGTGTGGAGACATTGAGGTGTTGCAGTTGGATAGTTGGGTTTGGCTTATGACATTCAGGTTCTGCCACCATTAGGATCAAGGACTGAGGACTGCTGTAAGTTGTCTATGTGGTTTAGTCTGTCTGTAGGATATTGTGGGCAAGAATGGCGTAATGTCAAGTTCGGAAAGAGAAGAGAGAGGTCTGGGACTATAGTGGGGTCAAAGTGATGAGCATGATGTTGACATTGTGGACTCAGGAAACAGAGAGTAAAGAAGGCATTAAATTCTCGTTTGAGGAGGTGGAAAGGTGCCATGAGAAAGCAGGAAAGATTCTGAAATATGACTTGTTTGGTCATTTGATTCAAACAGACGAAAAACTGCGAGGGGACAGAAATGAAAATGAATGAAATGACACTGCTACCTCTCCCAGGGTATTGCTTTTGCAATGAATGACAGACCACACATACCTATAAAGGAAGCCTGGAATTATTTGACATGATTTTTCATGATTGACTGAAACTCACTTCCCTTTTCCAATATTTATGACTCCATAAGGCATCCCACAGTGCAAATGAAGACCTGTACCATCAGCTCAGAATGTAAACTGTATTCATTGTGACCCAGCACACATGGGATTTTGCTTCAGGCACTTACACTTAATTCCTCTCACTCCATTACCCTTCCTCTCAATTTCCAGCTCCTGCTCCAGAAGGAGATGGTTTACCCTGGTCCTATGTCACAATTTTACCCCTGTGTTGTCTTGGACACTGTAAAGTGTCTCAAAAGCCAGTAGAAGTCAACTGAATCAAGCCCTAGGTGTCCATGTTAAAGTCAACTGAATTTTCTCTAGGATGTGTTCACTACCTGACTAAGAGGAGACCTATAGTTTTCCACCCACAGACACCAAAACATGGATGTCTTGACCTCAAGCTGCTCTCTATGTCAAGGTCTCACTTCAGTTGCCTGAACATTAAATATTTAGCAACGACTTGCTGTTATTGTAGGACATGGGTCTCCCAGAGGTCCTGTGTTATTTCTGCCAGACTTAGGAATTGGTTTTGACTACCTCAAAGCACTTCAGGTGACACTGGATGCATGTGTATGTGACATTTACCTAGAGAAACAAGTGGCTGGAGACCGGTCTGCATGCTTCTGTTCCTGCTAGGAATACAGATGTCGAGGGTTTTGTACTTCAACAGGAGCATGGCACTTATGGAAACACAGAGCCCCCTAACAGCTTGCTGAAATAACTCTTTAGGTAAGCATATCTGCAGCAAATATGTAAAAGTGTCATTGAATGGGTCGATTTATTGTTTTAAGGTAAAAAGGGATTCCTCAGGGCGGGTACCTGAAGATGGATGTGTGGCTATTGGCTGTTGTGGGTTTCTTTCAACAGTGAAAGAACATTTCTTTTAAGGACACTTTTCCCAGAATGAGTGTTTGTGCCAAAGTCAAGATGAAAGCTGAGAATGATTTCTCTACCCAGAGTGAAAAAGGGAACCAATCTATCATATTAGACATTCACCTGTCTTCAGAGTACAAGCTCTTTGAATGACTAATAATGAATCAAATCCACTTGATAATGAACAGCTCATTTACCCTTCGTCAAGCTTGTTTCTCCACCCCAGTACGACTGCACAGGTTTTCACAGTAACAACTCACACAGAGAATGGCTTTCAATCACAATCGCTGACTAACACGGATTTTTATTGATCCAGGAGTTGCATGTGAGACTGTATGTCATGTAAGAGTTTTGATGAAAATATCAGAACTGCTGTCACTCTGAACAGCACCAAAGGTTGGTTTGCTGATCTCTAATCAAATATTTTGGGTATGTTTCAATGACAAGGCCAGTAATTCAGAGTGAAAGATCTCCACAGGGGCCAACGTCCTATCAGTCTTATTTAACATCTACTTAAATGTTATTCCCGCTATCTACAATCAGTACACAAGTTCAGCTACACAGACAAGGCTACGTCTTGCACCTCTTAACTCTTTGATCATGTCTGTGAGTTATAACTGTCATTTTCATCTACCTTTTTTCTTTGCCCTTACTTCTGCCTGTCTTTAGACATTTACTGTGTCATATTGAATTTAGTTTGAATTCCAGCAAAAGACGAAAATGCAAGTTTGCTTCGTGAAAAGAGAAGACCGGCATTTGCTTGCTGAGAATGATGTGACTGCATGAAGACAACCCATCACTTTTGCATTCGTTCCCCACCTTTCCCCGTATGCTTCTTGAGAAAAGTGAGACTTCATGATAAATTTTGTCACCAGGGAGCTGACTTGATAAATTCACTTTTGGAAGATGTTTTTCCAAGTAAAAAGATAAATATGGAAAGAAGCATGGAGTTCGCTAGAGGAGATCTGTTTGTTAGCAGTGCAAAGTGTAATGGAAAAAGTAAGGGAATTGTGATTTTCTTGCAGAAGTTTTGCAAGAGATTTATGTTAAATGTGCAGTACAAGAAAACATTCAAAGTGTCTCAAATGGAGTGGCTTAAAAAAGACTGAGTATCTGCACCTGTGGCTTTAATGCAGGAGGAGGCTTTATAAAATTGATTTTAAAAATTGAGCTATTGCCTAGATTAAGATGGCTAAAAAGAACCAATTCATCACATTAAACATTCCGTTAAATGTCACAACTGCACTGGTGTCTTATTCAGTGTGTGCCAGACTAATATAAGGAAAAAATTTCAAGTAAATATTGAAAACTAAATCTTGACCCCAGAGCTAACACAGCCTAATCCACTATTTCAGGGCAAATATAATTCCTCCTCCTTCTTTTCCAGGAAGAATGTTTATTCTTAAAGAAGCATATTTAACATTTGTTTTAACCTCCTTGTTTATCAGAGCTTGTGAAGCAATTCTGTGCCCTGTCAAAAAATGAATCAAACAGGATAAAAAGTTTAAACAAAACCACCCAAACAACACACAAACAACTTATAATTTACCAATGACTGTTTGTATGTAATAACTAATCATCACTAAAAATTTGCTCAACTCTGCTATTCTAGGTTACTGCCAGGTTTTGCCAGAAATACTGATTCTTATCAAGAGTGTGAATTCAAGTGAATAACTTGATTATTATGAGAGGTGTTGATTTTATTCAGACTTTGCAGTAATAAGTTTGCAGGAAATTTGTTAAAGCTGCATTTATATTCAAAACATATTTTTAGACTTCTGTCAATCCAAAAGATGCTGTTCCATGTTAGTCATATAATGTGTGGTTCATCTCACCTAATTTTGGAAACTTAAAAGTTAAATAGTTGCATATGAGCAGGTCATTCTGAGCTCTTTTGATCATCAGTAGGGAAAAATAAGCATTTTCAGAGGGTGATTCACAAAACCTGTCTCATTGCTGGGTTTAAAAAACAAGAATCCCCTTTATTATTCCCTTTTCTATGCATGATATCCTCTCCTCTTAGGGAAAAACTCCGATATAGAACATTCTTAAGATGAATCAGTTGTGGTGAATGGATACTAATTCTCAAAGATTTATGAAAATTATTGGGAAGTTTTACACATACAAAACCTACATTTTTATGAACAAGAACTTTAAGGACTTCAGAACTTGTATTCAGATAGGAAAACAAAAAAAAAATGTGCCCAAGAAATCATGCTACTTCCTTTCAGATATAGACTTTTGATGGACTAATAAAACCTAGTGGAAGGATTTGGGCTTGCTTGATTGTAGAAACACAATGGCACAAAAAATAAGGATGATTCCATAGACTGAATCTGTGGGTTATGCAGTGTGTCTATGTTTGAATTGCGCCGTAATTTGCACACTGAAAATGTCAAGGCTCAGAATTTACCTGATAACATTCAAGATATATATTTTAAGAATAAACATTTCATAGCAAATTTAAAAAAAAAAAAAAAAGTGGAAAAGGAAAATGGAAAAGCAAATAAGGAAAAAAAGAACATCCCCTAATATGTATTATATGAAATACCAAGAAAATTAGGAAACCAGTTTAAGAACCAAGTCATAATCATCCACTTTAGCAACTTAAAGCTGTGATGGAAATAAAAATTTAACTAATGGCTTATTTAAATTAGGCCAGTGAAAACTAAAGTTATGGTTTATTTTTAAACGCTGATGTTTTCCTTAAAAACAGCTCAATTTCAAGTGCCCAATTAATTTTAACTGTTCACAGATATGAAGCTTCAGACTGAGCCTTAAAAATGTAGTAGTATTCATTAAAAATTCCCCCAGGAGTGCTATCAACCAACAGCAGAGGAGAGCTCTGTTTGGCTGTGAAAACTGTATCTGTCACAGTTTTAAAAAGACGCTCTTGCCCCAATGAGCTAAAAAAAATCTCACTCTAAGAAGTGAGGCAGAGGTAAAAGAGAGATGGGAAAAAATAAGCCAGCAATAGCTGGAATGGTAATAGCATTCCCCACAGCAACACAACTGTTGTTAAGCATTTTTAAGCACCAGGATATTTTTAGTCACTGGAAGTGCAGTGAGACAGTTTTGTGGATTGTAGTGGTGGCCTCTGTCAAATATTGAGGGGTGGCATGGAAGAGGGGACAAAGAAATCAAGGATGTAACAGAGGAACAAAAGAGTCACCAGCTCTGACATCAAAGCCTTAAAACATTTTGGTAGCACATGAAAGGTGATGGGTGGCATACAGATTTTGGAATCAGTTACAGGAATATTGAGGCTCATCTGGATGATATATGAACAGAAATGTGCACGTGTATGAAAGCACTGGCAGTAAAGTCAAAAAAACAAAAACAAAAACAAAAACAAAAATAAAAACAAAAAAGCAACCAACCCCCTTAAGGAAATATTACCCTTAACTGACAGAGAACACTCTCTCTGCAATGTGATTGAAATGACCAGCTAAAATGAGGAAAAGCAAGCTGATCTAAAGATCTAATTAGATATTAAGAATAAATTATTTCCTGTTAGGATGGTGAGGCACTTGAACAGGTTGCCCAGAGAAGCTGTGGATGCCCCATCCCTGGAAGTGTTCAAGACCAGGCTGGGTGGGGCTTCGAGGAACTTGGTCTAGGGGGAGTTATCCCTGCTCATGATAGGGGGGTTGGAACTCGTTGATTTTTAAGGTGCCTTAAAACCTGAACCATTCTGTGATTCTATGATAAAGCTGTGGTGACAAGAAGAGGTTAAGAGGTTTGGAACCATAAACTGCCCTAGAAGGAAAACAAGACTGATTTAATTTGAGAATTTTCCTTAAGACTTATGAGAAGTTGCATAAAACAATAATATATGTCAAGAGTCTCAAATAAAAGGCACATCTAAAAATCAGTTTGTCGTTGGCAGCCAAGCACAAGCCAAGAGATAAGATGGGGAACAGGTAGCCAGTGTCATGCAAGTGATCATGTCCAGATCCATCTGGATGCACATGCCTTGGTCCTTGTGAGTAAACTGATCTGAGGGCACGAGTGAATGAATTCTGTATAAGAATGTGTACTTTAACACTAACTCAGACAGGTATATGTTTGAATATAGTTGAAGAACGAATTCTGATATCATAGAGGAAGTAAGTCTTCTGCAGATTGGAAGGCATGGAGACAAATCTGGTCCTTCTGGCAAACAGACAGTTCTAACTGAGTTAGACTGCTAAACTGACTGTTTTGTCATATGCATTAGCCTTGTCTAGCCATTTTTTTCCATATTCACAAAATGGTGGTTTTGCAAGCATGAATGTTTGAAAAATGTTATCTGAATTTCCCTAGAAAAACAAAACACTCACTTGTGCCAGAATGGTTGTGATGAGTTCATATAGTTTTAATATCAAACAAGTACTCATTCCTCAAGTATCATTACTTTCAGAAGTTACAGCTAAGCATCAACAGATCTGACATGCCTTTAGATCAGGGATTCTTGTTTTTGAATATCAGAGATGCTATTCACACTTTTTATCTTTGGGAATTTTTCTTTGGAGTAGCTGTAGCCTGGTCTAATGCACTGAATGTTCTTTAGCAGCTGGAGGAAATTGTCTGGTTTAATTTCATCAAAGAAATTAAGAAATCTGGTTTTGCATGCTTTGAGACCAGCCTGTGTTGCAGACCAAAGTGTTTTAAGATCTTTTTTGTCAATAGAGAATGACTTTAACAACATGTTCATCATCTGAAATGAAATGTTAAAGTAGGTCCACCCGTTATGATCTTACATAATCCAAGAGGTCTTATTTTCTCTAGCTTTTGCTCTGGTTTAGCTTAACGGTTTTTCAACAGACCACACAGCATAAATAATACAGAATTTTGCCAACCTTGTCTCCTCTTTTTCACTGTACCTTTTTTATTTAAACCCTTATTTAGCAGGAGTTGGCAACCTTTTGGACCAAAAATGTGGAGGACCACCTGACAAGGATCCTGGTGCCAGAGACTCCTCCCTATACAAAGACAGAAAACCAAAAGTAACAAAGCTATTTCCAAAAGCCACCTTGTAATAATTATGCCATGGGCTTACCCTTGTAACTTAATTAAAACAAAAAACATATTTGCACACTTCTCTGCAATTTATGTTTTTCTGGTGGTCTCACATAGTAGTCTTCAGTGGTCTCTACAGCGGCAGCTCCAACCAATTTATTAATTAGCACTTCAAATATGTGGAGAAGTTAGCCTAGGATAGTCTGGCATTTTTAATAAAAATAAAACATTTAATATTTTAAAAGTGAATTATAAGATATTGAGTATTTGTTATGAAGAAAGGAGTATTTATTTCATAAAATATTGGTGTTACATGGGACTAAGAAAATTCTTCTCATGGGACACAAAATTATTCTTTTCCTTCAAGTGTTTTAGGTGGGTCACTGAAATTGAACATAACCTTTTGACCTTCTACAACATCATTAAAGGACTATTAATGTGAAGTAATATATTTGTTTTTAAGAACTACTTCAACAAAAAGTACAAAAATGCATGTTTATATGTATATGCATATGTATGTATGAACATTTTTTCCCCTAATTTTTAGCACTTCATGCTTGATTTGATAGCGATAGCTCTTATTTTTGTCTATCAGGGAAGTGTACATGTCTGTGCAATTTAATTCTATTCTCACCTAGAAAATTCTAGTTTTATGGAATGGGATGCAATCAGTAAGAAATTACTAAAAAATTTTGCTTGAGTTTACTGTTAGTAATATCTTTCTGTATTTATAGTTCATGGAATGTACCTGCAGAGGGTAGTTTCTAATATGTTAACTATATAAAGAGTTAGAAATCTCTTTGCTTTTTTTTCTTTCTTTCTTTTTTTTTTTTTTTAATTTTTTTTCCTCTTTCTTATATTCACAGTTATTATTTCTGCCAAATATATCCTTCAATTAGGTGGATTCTACTGAGAGATAGTCATCAGAGTATCAGCATCTGCCTGAATATACTATGCCATGCAGTGTATGCAAGGTCTAATTAAAGGCAAATAGACTTGAGCCCATGCTTGCTGAAGTTAATGGCAGGCTAGAAGAGTCAAAATAATACCTCTAAGTACGAAGTGAAAGCTAGACAGCATTCAGTAACCCAAGTACAAAGAGAAAAACCACCTACAGAAATTCTATTTATCTTGCAGAAAAACAGATCAATGCCTGAAATTCTTCCACTGTCTACCCTCACACCAACAGGCTCCCATGGTAAGATATCTGTAGACATATTTTCCACTTAAAATAATTTGGGATTCCTTGGGTAGGATTCAGCTGCCCAAATGTGGGCACCTAAAGCCAGCTGAGATGCCATAAATTATCTGAAACACTTCCATACTGCCCTCTTCTTTTGCAACAGGAGTGTCAGAAAAGCATTCAGCCCGGAAAAGGGAGACCCTTCAATCTCAGCACCTCCTCAAGGTCCTCCTTGAGAGCAAGCAGGGAGACTGCCCATCTTTCCTACTGAACGCGAAAATAGGTGAATGCTGGGAGAAGGAAAAGAGCTGCCCAAGGAAAGGAAGGCTATGTGGGAGAAAAGGATGAGGGAAGGTAAAGGCAAGAAGAAAGGATGGGAAATAGGGAGAGAAGAAAACTCAGGGAGGGAAGACATCAGCCCTGCCTAGATACTAACATTTATAAAGTACCAGCTATTTAAGACTCAGACATTTTGACAGCATTTCTGTCTCAGCTAAGCAAAATATACCTCTGCTCATTTTTACTTCTAATATAGTTACTACTATTTTTCTCACATGGAATATTGCAAACTCCTTTTATACTTTTTATCCTCTTCTGTGTCTCTTCCGTATTGCAGTCAATTTTGCATTATTTCTTCTCTTCCTCTCTCTAATGTTTATTTGTATTTGTCAGGTCTGAAAATCACATTTTTTCCCGTCACGTCTTCATGTATTTTTGGTCCCTTTGCACTATGCCTCTGTTCTCACTGGAGCTGAAAGTATTTCCCAGTTTCACATAGGTAGTGATTATCCTTAACATTCTTTCTCCTCCAGGTTATTAATGAGTAAGTTAAGTAAGGCCAAGTCTTGCACGCATCCCAGCCAAAATTCTTCCTAAAGTTAAAATGCTACTGTTTATCATTAATAATTCTTTAACTTCTCTTATGAAAATAATAAATTATATATTGAGATAATATAAAACTCCTCTCTCTGCAATCTTTGTAACTGGTGAGTCATTTGGAATATTCACCTGACGTGGCTGGATAGATGTGTTTTCAATCAGCAGGGTAGCTTCTACTGAGAGCTTCCACAAGTTGCCAAAAGAAATCTTGATGATGGAGTCACTTGTAGGTCAACCAAGTTTGGTCTGCAACATGCTAGAGCCGTGGGGACCATTTTCCCCTTATGCTAGAAACAAACAATGAAACGGCATCCAAGACCAGACTGGTTTAATTTAAATGAGAAATCAGAAGCTTCTGGGATCAGAACTGTATTATCTCCACAGCTGTAGAACTCACTTTCCTTTTTTTCATAAATCAAAAACCAAATCAAATTCATACATCAAAAATAAAATAACTGAAATTTGCAAGTCTTCTATTTTCCTTGTATAATCATTCTTGACAATAAGAGCTACCACAGTTCTCACCAGAATTTGAGTTTTCACTTATATTTCTATTTCTTTTCTGCTGCCAGAGTCAGTGTTTCAAGACAGAGCTTCTGTTGTAGGACTTCTGGTGATATGTTTACCAAAAAACATGGGATGTAAGCATTTATTCCTGTGTGAATGTATCTTTCATGTTGTCATTTCCTGTAACAGAATAAGAATTTTCAGATGCATTCCTCGCTTATTTAGGAGAGTTGGAGATTCATGTAAGGACTTTCAGATGTGTTTTGGACTTGTGTTTTTTTAAACTTTGTCTCAGAAATCTTGTCTGAGGGCCTTGTCCTACATCAGAAAACTCAGCAGGAGTGGTAGTCTCTACCTAAAGCCTTTCTGCACAACTCTAAGCCTGTGTCAGTAAGGAAGAACCGTAGACTACTTGCTAATTTCCATCTGGAACCTGATTCAAAGACTATTGAGTCCATGTTTTTCCCTCTAAGGAACCATCAGTCCAAAGCAAAGTATCATTAAATGCATTTAATCAAATTCATGTTAAAATTGCTGAACCAGTTTTCCTTGAGGACAATTATCAGGAAATGTGAAGCCTTTAAAAAAAAAAAAAAAAAAAAAGCCTAGATAGTACTTCTCAACTTGGCTCGTGACATCTGGATAGATTTTTTTCCTATACTTGGGACAGTAAGTTCTCATCCACTACAATATTTTTAATAACTTTCTGCATCATCTTTCACTCTGATGTTTCCATGTCATATAAAAGAGTTTGAGTGATTTTCTGGTTTATTATGTTAAACTCTTCAACAGAAGTAGGTTGCTTTGACTTAAGGGAACCAGCCCAACACAGAGGAATTCTGCAAACAAACAACATCTAGAAAGAAAATTCTGAAAGCTGAAGCTTCCAATAATTAAATATATTATATACATATGTGTATATTTATGTCTTGGTAAATACAAGCAGCAACCATGTGAACAGAAATTAAAGTCAATTCCCACTTGAGGGTGAAATTCTACCCCTATTCTCTGGCCATACAGCATTTGAGAGCTGGAAACCACATCCTCAAAGAGGATTATGATGTCCCAAATGTAACTCTGTTTGTATTACAGCATGTCACACAGGGAGTTTTGCTTCCAAATTGTGGTCTCAGAAGTGACACTGAATAGCTTTTGCCCCGACAGCCTGACCTTTCTACTATCGGTACAATAAGATGTGTTATTAGTTTGGCTTGTAAAAATAATCTCGACTCAGTGACGCCTTTTGGAATTTAAACATTGTTGAGGCTGGAAGAGTTCCACAGGTCCAGCAGATGGGAGGTGAAAAGGACAAAGAGGGAGTCAGGTCTCATCTAACTTATGCAGGGAATGGAGAGTGATGGACTTCGAGTTTTTTTTGTGGACTTAACTCTGTTGAGCTCATCATTTTACCACTAAACGTTCATTTCATTACAAAGAGAAGCAGGTCATCTGAACTATGAAAATTAAACAAACGAAAAAAAGAGTTTGTGCTGATGGGAGCTACCTCAGGTTTCTATATTGTTTTACACGTTACCACTATTGCCACTATGTAGAGGTCAGGCTTTCACATAAAAGGGAAAAATTTATTTAGGATTAAGACTATGTTGTGCTACAATGCTGTAAGGACAGAAGAAGAGTAGCTGTTTTCCAGACATTACTGTTAGAAAATTACTGTTCACCATCTCCATATCCTAAGAGACAAATCAAATAAATAGGACAAAAAATTGGAGCAGCTCAGCTCTTCATAGACTGAGGACATAAGGGACCCACCATGATTATTCTGCTTATTGCTGATAATTCTTAAAGGATATCACATGCTCCAAATCTTTGCAGAAATGACATTACTCAAACTTCTGTAGGCATCTACAAAGCCAAGGGCTACACAAACTCTGATGGACTGATCCAGCAGTCTATACATTCTCCAGAAAGATATAGGATGGAAAGAGAGAGAAGGAAAGATTTGCTTAACATCACAGTGAGGGTCAGTAGCAAAACTGAATGAGAAAGCTGGAGTTGGTGGACATCCAGCCTTGTACTCTGCAGTTTGCAGCTTGTCCTCACTGGGGCAGGTCCATCCTCTCACCTCTGCATCCTTCCTGAGGCTCTGGAGATGAGTGATGTGACTAAGCTTAATGGTTGACAGTGTTCCTCCTTTAAGAGCTACGCAATCCTGGTGCTGATACTCCTACGCTTTATTTTCCTACACAGCAGTGCCAGCTTAGCAGTTAATTCTGTTTCATTAGAAGAAAATTATTTTTTAATTATAATTCATTATTTCTCTTAATATTTTCAAGGCTGGTGCTGACAGAGGCTTAACGGAATCCAATCCCTTTTTCATTAGAGAGCATCTCTTTGCATTCAACTCACATCTCCATTATGGGCTGTCACATGCTTCATGCACACCAGTAATGGCCTGGGTAGACGCTCTCATAAATATCCTGCTCATCTCCACAGCAGTGGTGTAATTGAGGGTAAACACAAATCAGTGGTGTTTGCCCACTTCTGATGTGGGTATTGTGGGTCTCTCCCACTTCTCCCTGTGTTGTCTGGGTGGCTTTTCCTGATTTAACGTCACACTTCTTCTCTAAGGAACAACAGAGGCTTGCTGGAATCATGGCAGTTCCCTAGCATTTCTGCTGTCCTCTGACCATATCCAATGATCTTAGCAAGTACTGAGGGTTTGTTTGCTCAACAAATACGCAATTCCCACTTTCTAAAAGCATGGAATCCACCTAGGATACAGCACTCAGAAGCTGTTCAGGTTTTTATGAGAGTATAATGATGCGTTTCTCTGTGATATTGTGTTTTCTAAGGTTTCTGAGGTCACAGGGAAAAAGTACATCTTTAGTTTCCTTTTAGCTTCTTTCCTGGTCAGGTGTGGTGTGTGGCATTTCTGCTGAAACATATGTATTGTGTATGTACCTCAAACTTTTACTCTCTCAGGCAATCTTCTGCTCTTTGTTCCATTCTTATAATTTTGAATGATGAACTAGCTTGATGGCAGAGCCTGGATCTTCTCTCTCCCTTCAGGATAGCATGAAGTGATACAGACCTAATTTTACACTTAGGGGTTGAAATAGAAATTTCTTTACTAAGTGAAACAAGTCCAGTCGCTGTGAAAGATCACAAATCACCAGCTCATAAATCACTGCACAGAGGTGGTCACTGACTGTGGTGTAACAGCCTTACTTATGGTAAGCAGAGTGACCAAGATGGCTCAATAAAGTACACAGGCTTTGAGTTGAGGACTCTTTTAGTCCAATATGCTACAAATATTAGCCCCAATTATAACAGATTTTTCAATATTTTGTGATAAAAATCTGATGGATTTTTTGAACTCTGCAAGAAAAGACAATGATCTTAACCACAAGGGATATTAAGGCATCGTGGGTAGCTTGGTATGAACACTATAAAATAACTTTTTTCCATTGGTTTCTCTAATGGCTTTTGAGGCATCTCTTTACTTAGACAAGTATAAGAGGGAATGATACAATTACTAGGAACCTTATTTTGATTTAGAGGATGTTAATTCCTATATCGGTGAAGTTGTCCGTGCATATTAATGTAGGGAATGTCAGAGCTTCAAGTAGCTCTTAGAATAAAAACAAAGAACAGAATTGCATTTCCTTCCTATTTCTCACTTTCTCCTTCCCCTCTCCCCACTGAAAGGTAAGAGTCAGTGCCCAAAATTGTATGAACATCTCTGTATACACCTGTAGCAGGAAAGGATTTTAGTTTTTTCTCTTTATTTTGTTTTGACTGCTTGCTCTTTCACAGCAGTGTTTCCTTATTATCTTTGAGGCCAGGAGAAAACCAATATAAATTTGAGCAATATTAAATTCACAGCGTGCTATTTTTCTCCCTAGATCTCTAGGTAGCTTTAACTAGCTTGACAATGGTTAAACAATAAGTAGCGTCAAATTTATTTTAAATAATTATACACCAGAAGAGTCATATTGAGAGGAGAATGCCTATAATTTGCGCTGTGCCAGTAGCTTTCAATTAAATCTCAATTTGATCTCTTGGAGCATCCTGGTCCAAATTCGCAGCTAATTCTACCTTGAGCTTCAGAATTTAATCATGCGTTTAGGGGTGAAGACAAGCATTGCTGAGGTGCTGTAATGACCTTGTAATCTTCCACAACGCTGATGTATTTCATCAATAAACATGAACAAACCTGTAGGTACTTTCAGAGTGAGTTGTCTGAGGATGAAACCTATGTCATGCACATAGAATCATAGAATCATAGAATGGTTAGAGTTGGAAGGGACCTTAAAGATCATCAAGTTCCAACCCCCCTGCCATGGGCAGGGACGCCTCTCCCTAGAGTAGGTTGCTCAAAGCCCCATCCAACCTGGCCTTAAACACTTCCAGGGATGGGGCATCATGTTGATTCTATACATTCACTACATAGACCAGGGGGGCAATATCGATGTTTCTGGTTTTGTGTATGTACACACATAAAGACACACAAAGACACCAACAGGATTTATATTTAATACACTGTTTGAATTTCCACTGTGGTTCCTAGATCTGGATGGGTTAGAAGGTAAGGCAATTTCCACATCCACATCCATCTCGTTTAAATGCTTGACTTGTTTGTCTGGATGTCTAAATCAAAAACGGTATGGAAGGTGCCAAGCTAGAAGGACACTGTAAATCGTGATTCAAACTACAAAGCAGGCTTCTTGCTTGAGGCACCCATGGACTTGGACATAATACCTTCCATGCCATAGTTTTTGGAGGCTCTTCTGGAGTCTGTCTAGATGACTTTATACATGGAGCATAGGGATAGCTCTTCCATCATATTTTAGGTACCTTTCCACACTTTAACAGTACATCTTAAGTGATTTTACCATTCCTCACCAAATGTCCTTTGAAGACAAGGAAGAAATTTCTCTCACAATGAAGGAAATATAGGGCTGTTGTTGGAAAACATTTAGGGAAGATCAAGTAATGAAATGAATGAAAAGAACTGTCTACAAGATATAAAAACTTAAGAAAGAAAAAAAACATAAGGAGAAATGATAGAAAAGCATTTCAAGCTTGCAGTAGATAATTCTGAAATTTTAGTACCTCACAGCATTGAAATACATCTTTTTCCTTTTAAATGAAGGTCAATGAAAGTCTGGTGCACTCAGGACTGGAATAATTACTTGAAAGTTGTGAATCCATAATGTGCTGTCTTGCATGGAATCTACCGGACCTGTGTGAAAGGAAATAACAGAATCACAAAATCACAGAATGATATGGGGTTGGAAGGGGCCTCTGGAGATCACCTAGTCCAACACCCCTGCCAAAGCAGGTTGTACAGGAACTTGTCAAGGAGGATTTGGAATGTCTCCAGAGATGGAGATTCCACCACCTCTCTGGGAAGCCTGTTTCAGGGCTCTGTCGCCCTCAAAGTGAAGAAGTTCCTCCTCATGTTCAGATGGAACGTCTTGTGTACATGTTTGTGCTATATACCTTATATTTACTTGATCCTGGCTACCAAGACACGATAACAGTCTGAGGTGACAATACGAATGACTTCTGTGATTGTCTCTCTGTGAAATGCATTCAAATCTCAGAATGAAATGAAGGGCATCTTCTTAATCCATCTGCTAACAGCTTGAAGCTTGGTGCTAACAATAGTTTTGGACTTGAATGAATTTTAATTAACCCTTACCAGATAGTTTCTCTGTTCTCTGCAGTTATTAGTCACATTCACTTTGTATCCAGTGATTCAGGGTCACACTGTAAATGCACTGTGTTTTCTGAAATACAGAGAACTAAATATGAAGTTCCTATATGCTGTCCGCCAGGTCCTGGCTTACCATCCACTTACACACAACTTTAAATTCATTACTTCTCAGAAACACATCTATGCACATAACTTTAAGTGTACAATCTTTTCCAACTAATGTAATACTTCTTACAAGGATTAGAGCAGTGTCCGAGGTTTAAATTAAATACCAAATACACTTATCTTTTTGCTCTTGCGTGTCATTAAGACATAGCTAGGATAATTTTGGCAGTATATTTATTCCTTTACTTAACTCTTAAGGTAGAGAGGTGGTTTATTCAACAATTATAACTCTCCTTTTTTGGTGGGTTTTTGTTTTGTTTTGTTTTTTTTTTTTTGGCTACTCTGTCTACCTTGCATAATTCCCTCTTTGCACACAATTAACTGCAAGAAACAACATATGTGTTTTCATCTGTTTCAGTTTAAGTTTTTATTCCATGTCAGCTTATGTTACACTGAACTTTGGGTTATTAAATAGGTGTTAAACATGATGATCATCGGTCAGGAAGCTGCCCAAAGTTGCAGAAATCTATAGGGACTAGACAGACCACACTGTGTGTGTGGAAGAAGTGATTTTCCAGTCAGCTTTGAATAGATGTTCCTGGAAGGGAAGATGAGTAGGAAGCTTGGATGAAACCCTGCGGATGAGTTACTGGCTGTGGGATTCAGAAGCGTACATTTCCTGCATGGATTCATATTCCACAACATCTAGTCTAGCAGTCTCAGCTCTGAGTAATCAAGAGAGACAGGCAATGAAAAGCCTTCACATCATTGAGATTTAGACATCTAAGAGAACTCAGCTAAGACAAGTTATAAAAGAATCTATTTTCCCCAAGTTAGATCTAAAGTGAGACCAGGATTCCACTCCTTACATCTCCATTTACTAGAAAATAGTCTCTAAACAACATCTGTAATAAATGCAACCTGTGTTACAGTCATTGAATCCAGAGGGTTTGCTTTTCACATAGCATCTTTCCTCTTCTCAAAAAAAGATAGTCTTGAACATCCTGAAGCTCATTTCACATTCATGTATGATAGGGTGCTTTTTTAAAAATAAAATTAATTGATCCGGTGATGTCTCAGTTCAGACACATCTCCATCTGAAGACACTTCAATGAACAAATCCTACAGGTATTATGTAAAATATTGTTCTAAGGAGGAAAATGCTCAGAGTCTCCTGTTGACATTGCTCCATTTTATTAAAACCTTCTTATTCCTCTAGAAAATAGGTTAGAACGCAGGTGTATGACTTCTCAGGAGAGTGAACCTGACACAAGGATGCTCCGAGGTCATGCTTCCTCAGTTCTTCCCTCTAGTGCTGTTCTACTTTGCATTAAGTGCTTAAAAGTCTTTTGAGAAAATGAGAATTGCTCCTTATTAGGGTAATCAGGACGTATGCTCTAGAAGTGGGGCACCTGTCTTTTAGTTTCAATGCTAATGAAGATTTAATTCGCACAGAGTAGGACATCATCCACAGATGAAACCAAAAAGAGTAAAATCTTCCCACAAGTGGATAATACATCATGGTGGACACTTGATCAAGAGATTTGAGTTTTTTCCTTCATTTGCCTGGTGGAAATTTGAACCCACTCTTTCTTTCAGCTGGGAGACTGCATTAGCCAGCAGATCATGATGAACGTGAAGTGTCACTTTGCTTTCATTTTACAATTAACTAACATAGCGTGGTGGTTTTGCAGTGCAGGTATGTACTTCAGATTTGCTTCAATAAGGAACAACAACAAAACCAAACTAAACATGGTTTTATTCTTCTCTTCCCCCCATTTTCTTGTTTTAGCACCCACAGCAAAGAATCACAAATTTGAGCAGGCTCTAATCATCATGGTTAGATCACAAAAGATGGTTACAGAGCTGCTGAAAATCAGTTCAGAGCCACCACTGCCACCAAGGATTAATTCCTTCTTCATAACTCCATGTGAATCTTGTGCAGCTGGGTTTGTTTCGGTTTTTGTGTGTGAATGGAGCCTTAATGTGGATCCCATGTATTTGTGATTTCCTCTGAGAGCTGCAAAGACACATTTCTTACCTTGAAAGTGCACGTAGGTCAGCATTCTGCATATGCAAAAGGTCAGTTTATGACTACTAGAGAGACTTTTTTATTGTCTACTTGTATTTCCTTTACCCTTTTCCTCTCCTCATTCCTATCTATAAACAAAAGTAATCGAAAGATAAGAAAAATGTCAAAACTGCATTATATTTTTTTCAGAATTGTTCATTGTCACCTAAAAATACAGCTCCTGAAATACACATTGGACCTAAACAACAATAAAAAACACAAAACAAAAGAAAAAGAAAAATTAAGAGTGAAGAAAATAAAATAATCTTACTGACATTTCCCTGAAAATTGAGTGTTCTTTTTATACAAACACCGAAGACTGGTTTCATTACTGAATGTCAGGGGGTCACACGATAGCAAAAGCTTCTGCATGTCACTCAATCTACACTTTGGCATTCTTCCATCAGGAATCTGCTTTCTATAGGGGGAAAACTACTGGGGTGGGTGTGATGTTAAATGAATAACGAACATGTGTGACAGTTGTAAAAGTGCTCTAACACCTTTATTAACTGCACGGGCAATAGGATCAGGGTACGTCTACTGAGGCTTAAGAAAAATACTGTCTATTGCCCAATTCTAAAATAATTCACTGCCAATCAAACACCGGACTACAGCAACCAGATTTGCAAAAGCATCATGATCTGTTTCTATTAGCTAGTCACACCTACAATGTTATCTTCACTGTAGGTCTGAAACGGGCTTGTTAGACAAGTTGACAATCTAGTATTATAGCCTCAAGTTTGAGATCTGAGAGACCAATCTTCTAGCAGTGTCATTAAGTCCATTCTCAGAAGACTATAATTACATGAAAATGTTAGATTTGCCTTGGAAGCCAGCATGAAGGAGGGGGAAACCTCAAAAAAAAAAAAAAAAAAATTAAGCCTAAAGGCTTAAAAGTCAGAAACTAAATGACAGTATGCAAAAACAAAACCACCATGAAAATCCACAAACCCAAACAAAACCTCAAACAATCTCCTGCTTCTCTTTATCAGACCAGAGGATTTCTCTCACCTCAATTCTATTTCTTCAGTTTTATTCACATCTCTACCCTTAACTTTCTGTGTGACTTTAATCAAGCTACTGCTCTTGGAAGTTTTATCTGAAAACCAGTTGATGTTACTTATAATCTTCTGCAAAGAATTTTGAAATCTATGTGAGAAAAAAATGTCATAAAACACCATTTTACAATCTCTATTATTTGTTACTTCTCTTCACACCTAACAATCACCTTTGACATAACATTACTTATAATGGACTCAAAAGATTTGTAGACAATTTTCCAAGTCATTATGTTCATTAAGTATACTCTGTCACAGACTTATATGAAACAGTAGGCAGTTTTTTCATTACATAAGTACACTTCTGACTCAAATAAAGCTTAACTATTTTTCAGTTCCGTACGCAAGTATTACTCAATCATCCTTCTTAATACTTCTAGTGCTCTGAGTTTCAGAAGACTAAATGGATTATTTGGAAGTGAATTAAAATGTGTTCAAAGTAGATGTTGGAGGGCAATTTCCAAACAGGAGAGGAACAAGCCAAGACATGTTTAACAAAGAATTTATTTGCCAAACAGGGTCAACATGAATTTCTTCCATATTTGAACTGATCTTGACAAAGAATTTCAACTAAAAAAAAAAGGGACATGAATAGTATCCATCTATATAGTTACTTAAATTTAATTTAAGTAAATTGATTAAGAACCTCCATGAAACAAAGCCAAGTGTTTTGTGTTGAATGAGATGTTTCTATTAGCAGAAATAATCAGCTCTTCACACTTCTCTGCTTAGCATCATCTGTAACAGATCAGTGCTTTTCAGTAGAATATTCATTTCAATCAAGGCAAGAGTAGCATCTGACAGTCTTATCGGTGTCCTCCTTAGAAACACAAAACATTTGAAACAAACATATCTGGTATAAAACAGGTTGTCAGGAGAATGTTTTAGATACTAATAAATTAATGATAAACAGGTCCCTTGCATAAATTCTTGAGCTTGATAATCAATTTTGGTATGAGTTTGCTTGAGTCTTACTATCGCAGCTCCACCATTACCTTTCTGTACCACTCAGGTTTTGAAGTGGTTTTTGATCCAGAGTTTGTTGGCAGGTGGAGATACTTAAGTGGCTCTCACTTTCTTATGTGAGGTGTTTGCTCATAGGACTGCTCTTAGACAAGTCAGCAAGAGTTAGAATTGTTCAATGTCTCCAAATATTCCAGACTCTTTAAATATACTACTTATGAAATTTGGTATCTAACTGGGGGGTCTCAGGTTTTAAAATTTCAGTGTGAAAAACTGTCTGCCTCCCCCGTTTCAGATAAACTGCTGCTGTTTTATACTTAAGTTCTCCAGTATCAGCACTATGCACCACTTCGAAATATCTCTGCCTGATTTGGCTGCTCCACAAGGCCGTACGAAGTAAAAGAGGTAGAAAGTAGTTGGGTGGGCAAACATAATGGCTAGCAGACAGATGAGTAATCAAAACAAGAGCTTGTGTGTTATGTTAGCCTAATATCACCACTTTGTCTTTCTATTCTATTGGCATTTAGAGTGAAAAAGGAAATTCTAAGCAGTACTAAACTGAACATAGTTCATGAATACAAAGTGTTTCTGCCAACAAAGCAAAGATTGCAGTTTATACAATGCAAATGAAGAATTGTTACAAAATTCTATTGTCCATGAATCTGAAAAGCTTTAGCATATCTATGGGGATTATCTAACTCTATGTTGTGTTTGCTTGGGTTTTCATTCTCTCGAACCCTTTATTTTTTTCTGAGATCTGTAAGCATTTACCTATTTTAGAATCTGGGTGAAAATAGGACTGTACACAAACTCAAGTGCTGGACTATGACAAAACAAACAAACAGAGAAACAAAACAGAGACTATTTGGACATCATTTGAATATCTGTTGCTTCAGTGCCGGTCCTCATAGGCTGTTCTTTAAATCTGGTTTGGTTGCCTATGAGGTTAAGGTCCATTTGCTACATTCTATTGTCTAATTTTTAAACTCAGGATAACTCACATTAGTTACCTTGGAGTTTTAGTACCCCTCCTTTATAATCTTCAGTAAATTCTAAGTTGAATTTGTGGACAGTTAATTTCTTTCTTAAGAAATGCAAAATCTGGACCTTTACACAGAATTTCAGAGCGTTATCAAGTTTTGGAAGAGCTTAGAAAGACTGTAACCAGTATTTTTAGTCTTAATGTAAATTAAGATGCAAATGACATTCAGAAGATGTAAAAATAACTATTTAAGGATATGACCTTTTATGCTTAGATAAACTTGAAACCAAACCCTTTCAGCAATAGTTAAAAAGAAAATTAGTCATTGTTTATGATGAGACTTTTTAAAGGGAAAAAAAGATAATTTCTGTAAATATATTTCTTTGCTGAAAATGAAATTTGTAATCAGGGAAGTAAAATATGAAGCCCACCCTTACAAAAATAATAATTTTTAAACATCTAAGTATAGGATCATGCCATCCTCCATGCAGCTATGCAGAATAAAATACTGCACAAAATTAAAGTGTGTACTATGCACTGGAGCTGGAAGTCCATTGAGGATGTCACTTCTGTTTTTTCGTACTTGTTGGGACAGCTAAGGAAAAAAAAAATTTGGTCAAATAAGAGAAAAAGTTATGTTGGAAACTGCTAGTGGAATTAGTAGAATCAGCCTCATGTAATATCAACTCTCCATTATGTAGGTGTTTGGGCTTGAGACAATCAAATCTTGCTGTTAACACAGGTAGATAAATAGGCACTTTAAAAGTCAACTGGTCTAGTTTAGAAATCTACTTTAGGATAACAAGAATCACTTCCAGAAATGCTTACATTTGTCTATTGACTATAGATGCTACTGAGACAGTTAACACAAATGTAGACATCTAATGTTAAAATTAATAACTCCCACCTGACGTTTCTCCCACACTCAAAAAGGAATCAGGAAGTTGAATCAGATAATTCTACCAACAGCAGATAAAGACTATAACTGAGGGATCAAAAGGTTTTCATATGTACTGCTCTATCCATGAAGGTAGTTATCAGAAACCAGGGTTTGATACTTGTCAGAAGTTATCAGAAACCAGAGTTTGATACTTGTCTGTGGGTAGGAAAGGGAAAATATTTTCTCCTCCTTGCTCATTGAGAACTTTTTTGCATGTGTAAAATTGAGACAAGAATGTTATTTTTTTTATATATTTCCTTTTTCGGAAGAAGCATACAAGAAGTTTAAACCAGAAGATAAATGTGGTTCAGAGAAACTCACATCTTCATGTGACAGCAAAGCCACACGTGGAAGAAGACTGAACTTCTAACTATTTTAAGTGATCGTTAAACTCTTGTCCTGTCTATGTAACTGTCTGGGTAACACGTGAGTTGGCACAAAAATACTGTTACAACATAGTCTATTGACATGTTGCCAGGCTTTTACAATTGCTGATCAGCCTTTCTATTGCACAGTTCTACTCTATGTTCATGTCCATCTAACTGCTATATCACTGAGCAAGATTTTCCCTTCTCAGCTTCCCTTATTATTTCTTTATATATCTAAAATCACATGGAAGGGTTACTCCACTAAAATTAGATGTTATTTTCTGTGTAATCCAGGATGTTCAGTCATTTGAAAAGTTGACTGTCCACAAAAGAGTCTTATCTATATTTTCATTGTGTGCAGGTAGCTTGTGGATGTTTTATTTGAGAGCTCTTGGTATCCATGACAAAAATATTCTAAAGTGCAGTTTGGCTCCAACATCATGGAATGTGGGAACTTGACAAGTACAGGAAACCATTTGAAAACACAAAGGGTAGAGATGAACGAAAAAAGAAAAAAAAAAAACAGAAAGTCACGGACATGCCAGCATACCACGGATTTCTCCTTCTTCATGCAAAACAAGGCTCTGTCAGAAA
>VXBW01001018.1:1303236-1316748 GCA_013400375.1 Thinocorus orbignyianus
TTTTTTTTTTTTTTAACTTGTTTGGTCACCTCTGTGCAATGAGTATTTAGTCTGGTACAAAGGGCTGAGCACCTTCAATCTGTCTGAGCACAACAGATATGAGCTGGAGCTCATTCTCCAGTTGAGTTTCATCCATAAGAAGTCCAGGTCATAAAAGCCAACACCTCTCCACAATAAGAGCTGATGCCTGCATGCATGATCAGATTAATTCAAAACCTTACTCCTGGTTTGTATTTCACTGAGCACTAGGTCACCAACTTTTGCCTATTTCCATCCTATAGATCTGTAAATCTGACTCAGCAACCCTGTCACAAAGTGCTATTCTATCTGACAGCATTTTCTAGAAACACTATCCTTCAGGAAGTTCAAATAACTGGAAAATATGGAGCAGGAATGAATGATCCACATACTGAGATTGAGTTAGATGAAAGAAGGAGTGAAGCAGATAAACTTTGCTATTTCCAGTGTTGAACATACATATAAACAACTTTCAGGATCCAAACTTGACAGTCCACCAGTTTTCAATGTCGCTATTGCAAGGACACCAGCCCAGGATAAGGAGCTATGGCCAGAAACCATACGTGATGATCAGATGCTAAAGCAGATATTGGAAGCTGCCATAATTGGAGGAGCCTACACACACACACAAAAAAAAAATGTAATGTGAGGCTGCCTTTGCTCTCTTCATCTATACTCGGAATGTAGGAATTCTTGTATCTCAGGACTGGGATTATGCAGAACTTTGAGGAAAGAGTTTCAAAGGAAAAAAACAGTTAATGAGCTGATACAGTGCAACTTATAAGATCTTCTAGGAGACCATAGCAGAACAGTCTGAGGGCCTTAAAGGAATATATGCCTATTTACAAAAGTGAAGAAAGCTAGAGAAAAGCTCATGAAAATTACCTACTGCCATTTATTCAAATAACAATTAAAAAATAAAGTATCCTCTTTATTCTGAAGAATATTTTTCCTATGGGTCCAAAAAACCTTCTAATCTAATGTTTCCTTTCATGCTGTTCAGACCACAGCTTTATTATTTTGACAGATGACAGAAGTTGTGGGATTTAAACCCATTTAAACAAGGATGCCAAGCACAACCGCAGAAGCAGCTTTTAATCCAGCATACCACTTCTCTGAATTTTGGTACATTTGATGCTCATTGTAGAACACATCCAAGACTGCCATCTAATGCTGTTCAGTAAAATTCTTGTTCAGTCTTATATTTTTGACATAATATAGTGCCAGTAGGAACAGTACGGCAACATTAAAAAAAATATGCTTAGAAGGTAATTTTCTTTAATCAAATAACAACATTTTGTTTTGCTACTGCTGTTTTAATTCCCTGCTGATTCGGGATAGCAGGCAATATGTAAAAACAGCTTTTAAATCATATAGCTGCAATGAAAACTCTATTAACAGAAAATTCTACCAAGTTGCATTATGTAATATGATAAACATTGACCTATAAATGTTTATTTATGCATTGTCTGTTCACTTAAATTTATCAGTACGCTGAACAGTCATGCCACTTGCAAATTGTTATCCGACCTTGTTTCGAAATGCCTTGCAAATAAAAGCTCCTGTAAATACTAGAGTTTGATCCAAAGCCATTGAACTAGATAAGATCAACAAGCTGATTGGCTTTAAATAGCTGTGGATCATGTACTTGAATAATACATCAGTTACCTTGATTTTTACCATGTTGGTACTTAGTCATTCATTATTAAAAATAACATTTATTTAATCTTGCTGAGAATTTCTGAAGATTATTGTACAACACAAGGGAAGACATGCTTTTACAAGAGTAAATTATACCTCTCTTCCCTAAAGGAATATTTTAAGATTTATCAAAGCAGTAGGTGATGGAGTATAAGGGAAAAAAAAAATATTTATTTTTTGATCTTATGTTACAGATTTCTACTTGTATATTACACTATATTAATTCCATGTATCAAGTATATATCCAGGGGGGTTGGAACTTGATGATCTTTAAGGTCCCTTCCAACTCTAACCCTTTTACGATTCTAAGCATTGAGCTACTTAGCTGTGAGGGCAGGGAGGAATTACTTTCACTGCTAACTACAGTATTTTTACTTTTCTTTAAACCTTCCTAGTACACTGACCTTCACAAGTCAAAGGCGCAGGAGAGCTATTCTGGAGCTACTGACAGAATTAAACATTCATGATCTCATGAGCTGCTCATACACTTGAAGGCAGAATAACTCAGTGTTAAGAACCACCCCTCTGGACTACCAATAGAAAACACTACTGCCTAATAGAGTGCTGATTTTGATGTATAATAACATGTAGTCTCTTAATAGCTATAAAGTCCTTAAACTTCACCAGCAGTGCTGGACCCCTTTGGCTTGGCTTTCTGGAATTGGTTCATCCCATATGTTATGACAATATGGAAGAATGATTCACTTCACAATATTAACATTAAAATAATCATCACCTGGCATCTCTGCCATGTGGATGAGCAGGTGACTTAACATTTCTTATGAGTCCAGGATTTTGATGGAATCATGTCTATACCAGTCAAATTTTATGTGCATCAGTAAGGATTCACTGTCATGGTTAGAACAAAAGAAAACTATGTATGAATTGAGATTCTGGAAAATACAGTACAGATTCCATATAAAGTTTCCACGAGCACAGAATCACAGAATGACATGGGGCTGGAAGGGACCTCTGGAGATCATCTAGTCCAACCCACCTGCCAAAGCAAGTCATTCTAGAGCAGGTTGCATGTGTCTAGATGGGTTTGGAATATCCCCAGACACGGACAATACATCAGAACCCACTGGCTAAAGGACTCAAGTTTTCAAAATTATATATAAAGCACATGAAGAATAATTTGAGGGTGTGCCTATGAGCAAATAAATTTCTTCAACACTTGGTATGATGGTTTTCACGATTGCATCTCAAATCCAGCATTCAAGTGGTGCTGGTTGACTGGATGTACTCGGAATAAGTCCCACTGCTGATCTTCTATTTTAGGATTCCCTATATTTTTCCTATTAAATTCACATTTTGATGAACTTAATCAAAATAATTGGAAAAGGTCATCTGAGTTCCAGATTGAACACCTAACTTTTGCATCTTCAGTGTAATGCCTCTTTGTCAGATGAATATCTTTACTCCTGTTATAGGATTTGAGGTTTGAGGTTCAGTTCAGTTGTCCCCACAAGAGTGGTCTACAGCAGTAGAGATCTTGGGGGTATCTCAGACATTCACACCGATCTGGCAGATATGCCAACAGTCTTACAGGAGTCCCGTGTCCTTCTGCAACAGAATTGGAAAGTCAGGCAGGATATATGGAGCATCTTGAAGGGTGCTAGGCGCATTTGTGAAGTCATCTGAGCAAGGTCTACGGAATCGTTGGCATCATTGTTACACAGATGGTTAAAATGAGTAGTACATATCAGGACTGAATATACCTGAAAATATATGGATAGCTGCATTAGAAATTAATGAAACTAGGGAGAATTTTTTTTTTCAGGTTTTCAAGCAGACTCAAGCAAAAAAACCATAAAATTTTCTTCACTTTTTATGAACTGTGTCTATTAATTGAAATTTTAAGAAAATTTTCTGGGAAATAAGCAATAAAAGGTTTGAAATAAGCCAAGGATCAAAATTATGCACAATTCAATATATATTTACGGAAATCGATGACAATAATCATCAAGTCTGATGATGTCTGATCAAGTAACTAAATGTTACAAATTACTGTCTTTCAAATTAACAGTAACTTGAGGAAAATACTTTTTCTGCAGTTCAAGATTTTGATATAAATATCCTTCAAGACTATATGTTTCACAGATTGAGCAACAAATACATCCAAAGTTACAGTGCTTAACATCCCTTCTGTAAAGTTCAAGAGGCATTTGGACAATGCCTTAAACAATAATATGTTTTGACTTTCAGTCAGCCATGAAGTGGCCAGGCAGCTGGACTAGATTACTGTTGTAGGTCCCTTCCAACTGCAACTAATAGTCTAGTCTAGTCTAGTCCAGTCTTATTTGTGCATCAGTTTTAACAGCTTTAACAACATCTCTGCCATTATTCCTTGATCTTGCCCTAACAGATGAGTGGACAAATAATTACCGAGAAAAAATCCTTGTGGGCGGTAGTCAGCATCCTCCTCTGTTCCTTTTCCTTTCTGCTGGAAGGATTTTACTCTTTGGATTTTTCAGATCATGTCAATAACTTTCTGCTTGCTCATTCTTCCAAACACCGCCACAAGGCATATTGAGGATCAAAATTACTTCAGTACTTGACAGTATGGGCTTTGTAAACCCTCCTTTATCCCTGTATTGTAGGAAAAAAGTCAGGATTTACAAGTGAAAGTGCTGGACTTTTTTATTTGGGCTTCATTGACTTAGTTGGTGAAACTGTTTTGAGATTTGTAAGCATGCCGTGGGACTCAGAAATACTCTGTGAGATTTGCAACCTGCATAGACCTTCCAGCTTCAATAACATACTGCTGAAATCAGCTGAATATCATACTAGCAGTTTAAAACAAAACAAAACACAAAAAAAATGGCCAGGTTTTAACAATGTCTGTTCAATTTTTCATAGATCACAGACTCAGAGACATTTCAGTTACTGAGATTTAGTGCCTTGTATGACAAGCGCTGGTGTGAGTTGCCTGATGGTGAAGGAATGGATGGCCAGGTATCACCTATTGGAGTGTTGGAGAACAGGTAAGAAGAGAACTCCTGACATTGTTGGGAGATGTAGGGTCAGACCCTGTGCAAAGACCGTTACAAGAGTTTGTTCTCAAGGCCACATCATAGAGAGATTAATAAATTGAAATGACATGTTTTCTGCCACCTCTGTAAAGAAATCTGAAAAGGTCTCTGATGACTGTTAGGTGTTTTTCTTACCTCAGCCCTCCTAATGGAAACAACCTTCACATTAAGCAAGTGCCTGGAGGTAAGGGACCCACACTAGACTAGCACTGACCCTTTTGAATACCCTACAGAACTTAATCCACATCTTGTTGGAATCAGTTGGCTTTGGATTTGCCATTTCAAGAAACTGGAGACAAAGCCATCCATATTATGCATTATCAAATATAACATTTGTATATATCTGGAATGGAATCATCTTGTCTGACTGCCTGACCAATTCAGGGCTAAGTAAAGCATGTTGTTTAGGGCATTATCCAAATGCCCCTCAAACACTGACAGGCTTGGGGTATGGATCACTGCTCTAGAAGCCTGTTCCAATGTTTGACCAGTTTCTTGCTAAAGAAATGCTTCCTAATGACCAATCTAACCTTCCCCAGTGCAGCTTTGAACCATTCCCACATATCCTACCATTGATACCAGGGAGAAGAGCTCAGCATCTCCCTCTCCACTTCCCCTGAGGAAGCTGGAGAGAGAAATGAGGTTGCCCCTCAGCTTCCTTTCAAGGACCTTTACCAATGTCTACGATCTCAATAGCAAGAGTTCCTGCTGTTATTTATACAGCATGTCAAGATCATGGCCCTTGTCACTGTAGGTGCTATACAAATACATAAGATAAACCCCCTATTCTAACAAGCTAATAAGATAGTAGTTGACCATAAATAACAGTAGCAGAAATGTAAGAAAGAACGATGACAGCAGCAAATATAGGAAGATTACACAGGTAGCTACTGAACAACTTGATGCCCTACTGAAAGCAATGAATTTTCCATTTACAAGCAAAAAAAAAAAAAAAAGAAATTAATGGTCCGTGGCTGATTCAGAACCAAACCATCATATGCCGGTCAATTCCTCATAGACGTCACAGGAGACACTCTTCATCTAAAGCTTACAAGGAGCAGGTAAGTGGGTTATGCACTGCTTCTATGCTTAGCGGAAGACAAATTCTTTGTTAAAAATAAATGTGGTAAGTCTCAGGTAGCCAGAAGTAAATCTGATGTATGATTTTAAATTATTATAGACTTTCTTTTCTTTTAACAATGAAGACTCATACTCAAAAGCATTTTGGCCACTTTCAGGGGTAAGAAATTTTGATTTATTTTTATGGACAAAAAGGAACTAATCACCATACTTCAAGTTATTGGCTGCCTCATGAAGAAAGTTTATACATTTTGTGACTTAAGATAAACAATCAAAAAAGCCATTTCCCAAATTAATTTCTGAATCCAAGCTAAGTACAAGATCTTCACAACTATCTCATGTTTCATGGCTGAAGCTGTGTGCACCTCAATGGGCAAATTCTAACTGGGAGGGAGAGGATCTGGTAGAACTCAGTCTCTTGATTCAAACCACACTGTTTCCTCTTTAGATCGATTTATACATTCATCCACTAAGTAGTGGTGTAAACACTTCAGCATTAAGAGATCTAAAATACACACCAGACTAGGAAGTACTTGCAGGAAAACAGGCCAGTGTCACCTCTCCATCATCCACATGCATTTCATCAGTCAAAACAGATGTATAAGGATACTTTCCTAGATTAGGGGGGGTGGGGGGGTGGGGAGGTGGTGGTGGTGGAAAGAAGAAAGGAAATAGAAGAAAAGTGTTAGGAAAAAAACAGATGAAATCTGAGACCCCTTGAAAAAGAAGTGAAGTACCTAAACCATTATAAATACATTTCTAAAAGAGAGGACAATACTAGTTATAACCCTTCAAGGCTCATAAAAAGACTGCAAGCAGCACTTTGAAATTAAAAAAACCAATATTTAGCAAACAGAAAAAGGAAGCAACAGCTACCAACTAGAAGCAAAAGTTATAGGTTGTAGGAAATGAAGGCAACAAAAGATCAAAATCTCTGACTAGTTAGAATAAGGTATAGTCTGAATAATAGCTATAATAAAATTCTGATGCTTAGGAGGGTGGCAGAACTTTTAATGACAGATGTGTTTATTCAATATTTCTGTTTTGTATCTTGAAAGAAGCAGGAGGATGTATTTGAATCATATGAACATGATAAAGTATTTTCCAGTTCATTAGTATCTGTGGAGGGTGTTAACCATCTCTCAGATATAAATAATTTTAAATCAGCGGGCCAGGATACTTGCACGGATGGATTCTGTGTGAGTTGATGGAGGACATCTCTAGTTCATGCTCTGAATTTTTAATGCTTAGTAGGACTAGACAGGGGTAGAGGGAAAACACCAGCAGGCTGGAGAAATTGTAGCACTGTGCTCTGATTTAGATTTAGGAGGTCTAGGGTACTATGGACACAAATAGCCTGATGTCTGTCACAGACAAATTTAAACAAAAACCTGATGCTGATATAAATTCCTAAATGATTAAGTTGGGAAAGTGATTAATGCCAGTCAATACTTCACAGCTCCCACTCCCCACCCCAAGGAAAACAATGTGATCAAAATAAAAAATTTGAAAAGACAGGCTTGATAACTGCAAACAGACTTTTGAAAAGTGTGGGATTTAGTATTTCACTACCTTCTGGTTAAAAGTTGTCAAGAAAGCACATTAGGTGGGTTGAGAAGTAGCAAACTGCCTTCTCAGAAAGAAGTGCAGTGGAGAATTATTGTCAGCCTGGGGTGGAAGAAGGGATGAAACAGATTTACAAGGACTAGACTAATGTCATTCAGTATTTCCATAAGAATATCAAAAGAAAAGAAAAAAAAAAGAGGGGATGACATCATGACAGAAAGTGTGGGAAATTGTGATGAAGTCAGTTCAGTTTGCAAGTGAAATATAGCCCACTAAAGGAAGTTGGATTCCAGTGTTTAGACATGGTGGCACGGTGTTATACAATGAGGAACAGCAAATGAAGACCATACTTATAAAAACTACACCCTGGGGAGCAACAGCTGAAAAAATTTAGCCAGTCTGTGTGACTGGGACAAATCTTGGACCTAAGCTGTTAATTCAGCCTTTTGACCTGTAAACAAGAGAGGTTGATTGCGGGATATGTAAGGACTCTGCACTGACACCAACATTACTACAGTGCAGCTTTATCTTTTTATTTTGAAAAATATAAATATCAACAACAGCAATTTGAGGACTGGAGAAGCCTTACACCAAGAGACTTGAAGAACTGGACTTGTTTATCTTCTCAAGAAAAAGAAGCAATCTATTTAAAATGTGCAGTATCTTCACGAAAAGACAGTGCTGTGCACTAGAAGGCTCTTCATTCTCACAAACCTACAACCACAAGGTTTAAAGATTCATCCAGATGAAAGTGAATAAGAGTTAGAAATTTTCTTTTAAGAGTAAGGATATTTAACTATACGAAAACAGGGACAAGGGAAATGCTCTGTCCCCTGACCATTGAAAGATGGACTTTAAAATGACAAAAGTGACAGTTAAGATACAAGACTTGCTGGTAAGGTAATGAGGACATAAAATAAAATATACTATTTGTTTTAAGTTCTACCAATCCTTGATATATTGTATAGTGGTGAACCTGTCAGGAAAGATTTATAATCCAGACAGCACTAACGCAATTCATAGGCAAGTCTTGATCTTGGTGGCCACAAAGGCAAAACGTCTATTGATTTTAATGGAATAAGCAATTAGCTAAGTCTGGTAAAATGTCAGACTAGATGCTGACCAGTGAGAACAAATCTGAAGTGATTTCTTGATATTTTCATTCCAGTCAATAATTTTTTGGCTCCTTTGAAGTGCAACTCAGCTGCAGTCAGTGATTGCTACAGCTACCGTTACCTCACAGATCTGTCAAGCACCTAAAACACCTAGTAGAATTTGCTTAGTTTTGCAAGACAAAATATTTTTCAGCAAAAACAGAGTGGCTGATTGCTAAAATATTAATAAGACAGTTTATTTAAAAGAAAGACAGTGACTTTTCTTTTTTGCATATCTGATTACTGAAAACTCTCCTTTTATGCATTTTGAAACAGTGATTATTTTATCATAGCACGGATTTCCGTGTCAGACCCAGGAAGAGATTTCTAGTCTATGAGGAAGCAAATCAAACAGGGGAATATTAAGAACCATGAACTGATAATGAATGAAAGAATGCAAAATCAGACCATAAACAGTTAATACAATAATTAGCAAGGCAATTTATTCAGTCTAGGAGTAACATTTGCATAAGCTACTTAGCATATGGTGATAGCAAGTGCAAATATGGTTGTCTAAGAGAATTTTCACTGTGCTATCTCTGATGATCAACTCAATGTAAAAGACAGTCAGTAAGGAATATCTGTGGAACAGATCTTTTAGTATTTGCAAATTTGTATTCTCTTTCCAATTAGCCACAGGCTAGTATATTGACACAGATTGTTAATATCTATATCAAAGTTCAGGCATCATCTAGTGTAGCTCATGAATGGGTGGCCAACTTGGTGTGCAGAATGTTCTCACCACCCTATGAGATTACCTGTCAAGATCACATTGATAGAACATATTTGCAAAGAAAAAAACCCACCTCATTGGCAAAAATGTTCTAATGCATCGCACTACAGCTGGCAGATAAAAAATATAATTAAATATAGCTTCAAAAACACAACAGCGCTGTCAGTAATCAGCAGGAGTAGGGCAAAAAGTGTGGAATATTAGAACAACTTGCTGTTGTTATGCACACTTTTTTTCTTTTTTTTCTTTTTTTTTATTTTTTTTAAGGCATACCTGGCAGCAGAATATTTTTACTCTGTCTGCAATAACCAGCCAAGCAGCTCAGCAAATGCAATGACAACTTGATAAGAAAAATGATGTGTTCAGAGATATAAATAGTTTGAGCCCACACTGCTATTTCCATAGATTCAGGGAGGTTAGGAACATAACTTGCATAACAGGAAAAAATTGTTGACTACTACTGAGCACTCTGCAATGCACATCTTAACCAGTTTTGTTTTTTTTTTTTCAAAAATGAGGAAAAAGAAAAGAAAGGATTTTTTTTTCCCTGTAAGATTTATACTCAGAAGCTCTGAAAATTGTACATCCATAAGAGCATGAGTCAGAACCAGAAATATAACTTTAAGACTTGATAGATACAAAAGTGGGTATAAATTGCTGTTAAGATTGAATTTGATTGTGACTTTGTCCCAGTCTTAAAAAAAGGACCAAATGTATCTAAATCACACAAGGATTCCCCTTGGCCCATTCTTCACTGTGTTTTAAAAGCAGACTCCAGGCTGGGCTTGGGGCATAACTGGATCATTATCTGGGTCTTTGTTTCACAGTTTCTTCTTTGGATTTGGTCTTAACTTGAGACTATTAGGATTCTGAGAATCTTGCACAAAGAAAGGAGAAAGAGGCCTACGTGGACAAAGTTTGCACACTTAATTACTTCTGAAAGCCTAACCCCTCTCATCTCCTCTCCAACTCTCTTTTTCATTAATAACATGTAAACAAACAGTAGAAGGTGCCTTTATGTTTCATCTTGGAAAGGGAAGAAACTGATTGTGGATAAATTGGATGTATTCTCCTCCACCAACCATTAGGTCAGCTACTCTCTTTCTTCTTTCTTGGATGTTGAACAATGTGAAGAAGAGTTCTGCTATGCTTGATGTTTCTCTAATGCAAAAATAGCTAAAGAATTGATATGGAAATAGATGGGCTGAACATGATGTAACTGCTAGGAGATGACTCTCAAGCATGAACTGGAGACAGGCTGTTCCATTCTCAATACAGTCATAGCAGCTTTAGCCAAAAAGTTTGTGTTTCTTGACCAACTTCGAAAAAGAGCCTATTTCACCACCCCAACAAGTTCAGATTACTCCTCTTGGTACATAAGGCAGAAGGCTAAACAAGTAATTGTCCACATAATTAAGGACAAGTCAAAAAAATCTGCAGGAGCTACTTTCTGTCCATTGCTATCTGCAGTGTGTGTAACTCCATGGAAAACAGGAATCCCTCTGTCCTCCCACATAAGCAGAGTCAAAAGACTTCCCTTAAGGCTTGATGATTCTCCTTGATGTTATCAACACGAGCTAAAGATCACTCAACCCCATATCCTTCCTATCTCCATATCCACAGCTGGGAAAGAGGTATTATCATGTTTCCACTTGTTTTTCGGGGGGCACATGAATAAATTAGGATTTTTTTTGTAACAGGGTCAGATCTTAAAAAGGAGTCAGACCTCCAGTCAAGACACAAGGCAGATGATATCCAAAACCAACCACGTGACCTGGAAGTTTCCTAAACTCACTTGGTTAGATCTCGTTATCATTGAATTCTTTAAAGTTTTAGAGGAATAACAAGTCTATAATAAAAAAAAAATAAAAAGGAATGTATGAGTATCACCATTGATACATCAGACTTTATGATAAATAATAAACCTCTCTTAGTGACGGCACCAAGTACCTGGAGGTTTGTTGTAAGGAACAATATTGGGCTATGGGAGATTCTGTTTCAAGAATGCTCCTAAAAGGATGAAGGAAAGGGTAGATGGAAGCAACTATAGGAAAGTGTTCAGTTCTTGTCTTATCAAAAGTACTCTTCCTGAACAGAGTAACACATGATCTAACACTGTTGTATTGTGCGTATATTAGGTTCCTCAGGGATTTATAATTTTCCCACAACAATTTTAGAAAGCTTAAAAAAAAATATGTGCTGGAAGAAAACCAAATGAAACCAAACAAGCATAAAACTTTGTGAATGGTGTTTCCTCTCGTCCAGTCATAGACAGTCATGACGCCATTCAACCTATTTTAAAACTTGACCCTGATGAGGTAATGAAGAGCTGGGTGACAAAAATACATCTCTAAACTAAGATTGTCCTACTTCTTTTAGCCACAGATATGAAGACTGCAACCTTTAAAGAGCTCATTGTCAGACACTGTCCTTATTTTTACATCTGTTACACAGTGTAGCTGAGGATAAAACACAAGCCTGCCATGGGAAAAGCAAACTAGTAAACAAAATAAAGTCCTTTCCTAAAATATTAAAAGTGCCCTGAAGGAAATCAGTGTGTGAAATGCATTTTATGAAGAGAAAACATAGGTGCCTTTAGCAACTTGATTATTTCATACTATTAACAGTAAATATTTATAATGCAGGAACATATCGGTTGTTTTAATAGGAAAGACATTTGAAGGATTCTGTACAAATATTGAAAAGGCACAACTCTTCCCCAGTAAGTCTTTTGTCACACAGCCACAGGCATGCTGAAAAAATGTATTCAGAGTCAGGGTAGAGTGATATATCCCATTCACCAAAATGAACCATGTGTTATCCTTCAGAAAATTCACAGTTCTGATCTAAATCCCTTCTCATGGACGTAATTAGGAGCAGAGTCAGACCAATGAGTGTTGGAAAAGACCAACGAATGCTCTTGGAAAATCCATCAATAGCTACAACACTGTAATAAGGCATTCTTGAAGTACAAAGAATGAGGATTTTTTGGCTTTCAAATGAAGGTCATATTATGCTGTTGGAAGTGGAATTGTACAGATCACTGTGTATCTAATCCAAGTTGAGTATTTCTCTGAAAGACCTGCAGAGCTGTTTGGCAAAACACAGCAAAGCAGATTCAGTGACCAAAAACACCATTCTCCCTTCTCTATTCAGTCCTCTGGACCTATCTTTTATGGAATTGAATATTGCATCCAAACTACTAGATGAACACTACAAATTACCCACATGGTCTGACAACGATTGAAGAAAGTCTTTGCTGAACAGGCTTGGATTCCTGTAACAATGTTATAGTCGTGGACCTCAGATGTGTTTCCTCACAGCCTCTGGGAAGGTCTGATCCAGAACTGTCTATTGTCAATGCCAAGACTTGCTCTCTGATATGATATTGTGGAAACCAAGCTGCAAGGCTGACTGTGCTGGAGAAGAAAAGAAATAATTTGAAAGGCAGAAAGGAAACTAAGGTGTTCAGCCAAGAAAATGAAGCAAGGACCATGGCTGATACCTCACAACCTAATGTTGTGGATACTTGCACACAAGCTGATGTTGTTCTGTTATTGAGAAAAAATAAAAAAGGTTATTTATATCTTACTAATGTCTGGTTGAAACACAAGGACAACAGGGAAGGAATCGTTTCTAATTAATCACCATTACAGTATATAACACAACAATCCTCTGTTTCTTCCCTATGACAATCTCAAAATAAAAGGCCAGGATGACATGTTCAGCCCATCTATTTCCATATCAATTCTTTAGCTATTTTTGCATTAGAGAAACATCAAGCATAGCAGAACTCTTCTTCACATTGTTCAACATCCAAGAAAGAAGAAAGAGAGTAGCTGACCTAATGGTTGGTGGAGGAGAATACATCCAATTTATCCACAATCAGTTTCTTCCCTTTCCAAGATGAAACATAAAGGCACCTTCTACTGTTTGTTTACATGTTATTAATGAAAAAGAGAGTTGGAGAGGAGATGAGAGGGGTTAGGCTTTCAGAAGTAATTAAGTGTGCAACTTGTCCAATGCTATTTTGAGCTATTAAATAATTCGTTCCTCTGTTTCATTCTCTAAGCATTTTTTTTTAAAAAGCAAGTATCTCATAGGTTGTTTTGCAAATTGGTGACCATCAAATTCTCATGATATTTATGTGTTCAGAAGAGCAACTAGTACGGTTTAAATTCCAATAAACATCAAATATAGTTAGGAAGACCAATTGTTCTGACAA
>VXBW01001019.1:0-50765 GCA_013400375.1 Thinocorus orbignyianus
CAGGAGGGAAGGGTTTTAAATTGAAAAGAGGGGATTTTGATTAGATATTACAAAGAAATTATTTGGTGTGAGGGTGGTGAGGCACTGGAACAGGTTGCCCAGGGAAGTTGTTGATGCCCCATCCCTGGAGGGGTTCAAGGCCAGGCTGGATGGGGCTTGGAGCAACCTGCTGTGGTGGGAGGTGTCCCTGCCCATGGCAGGGGGCTGGAACTGGATGATTTTAAGGTTCCTTCCAACTCTAACCGTTCTATGATTTTATGATGTCAAATTTTAGGAAGTTCTATTCTCTAACCTGGTGGATATATGAGAAGTGTTCACTCATGGAGTACATTCTTAGTATATTCCAGGCCAGGTTGGACAGCGCTCTGAGCAACCTGATGGAGTTAAAGATGTCCCTGCTGGGGATGAAGTTGGACTAGGTGGCTTTTAAAGGTCCCTTCCAACCCAAACCCTTCTGTGATTCTCTGATTTTGTAATAAGCTGCTTGCAGGAACCCGGGAGGTCCAGCACTGCCAGTTGTACCTGCTTTCTCTAAGGAGTAACGCGACTTCCAGTGACCTGGGGCAGGGGGTGAGTCAGTAGTTTCATGCCCAGCACCATGTGGGTTTTGGAATATGCACAGTCGTAGGTTTTAGAGCTGTGTCTCAGAGCAGTTGTGAGCCTTACTCATCGTCACGGTAGTGTCAGCGCGTGAGTCAGAGCCTATTTGTGATTTCCTCAACAAGAAAACTTATGGAAAGGTGAGCAATACAGTGGCTGTGTTTCTGTTAGAAGGGAAGGACTTTGAAAGTCCTTTGAACAAGATTCCTGAAGGATTTCTGTATGGTTCAGTGACACTTTTCTTCCCACTCATCTCAGATTCATGGACCATGTTTTTTCCTCCACTGTGATATGCAAGTATAAAAACTTAAAGGTAAAAATTTAACTTACACGTGTGAGATACAATTTTTAGCGTATGTTGTAAGGCATTTTAGGTTACGTATTAGAAAATAAAATTTTATTTGAAGAACAGACAGACATTTTTTTGAAACTGATGGTAGAGTTCTTATTTCTTGAACGTTTTATACATCAGAAGCGTTTATTTTAGATCACCTGGGGCCTCCAGTGTCACACTGTTATCAAATGTACTGCGTTTTTTGTTTGATGATGAAATCTCATTCGCAGATCTCTTGCCCGGCTGTAGCCAGTCTTGCCTCTGGGATGGAATTCCCATTTTGTTCCCGTTTTCCAGGGTCTGAGGCAGTCTGCAGGTGGCACCGTTGTCCTATGTTCACAGCCATCATGGCCTATCCTCAGCTGACTGCTGGAAGTGAACTCTCTTGTAAACGTTTTTTGAGGCCAAGTGGAGCGCTTTTCCCTTAGTCTTAAACTTACTAATTACATGAAAACTTACAGTTTCACTTAAAGAATCAGACCAAATGAAAACAGCACTAATTGGTTTAATTGCTTCAAAAAGGGAAGGCTGAATCAATTTGTACAGAAAGGCAATAAACGCTAATGTTGTCTGGCTGAAACAGAAGAGGGGAATGAGTTGAGTATGATTCAGGACAATGAGTTTTCTCATTTATTAACTTCAGCTCCTCTCCCCTCCGCAGCATCGCATGTGGCACAGGAATCCCAGCAGCTACACGTGTGAGTAAATGGGGAACTTCTGCAGTTCTTCAAATCCTGTGGAGGTGGTTTTATCCCCTCAGTATTGACCCAAATGTCACATCTTCTGTTAGGTTTTCTCTGGTTTTTATCTGGTCACAGTGGGATGATGCATCCAAGACGTGCTGTGGTTCCCAGTGACGAGGGACTGGGTAGGACCCACCTGTGCTGAGTCCGGTAGGAACACAGAGCTCAGAAGTGTCTATAGAACTTCTGCTGTAGGGGACAAAAGCCATGGGACATCTACAATGCAAAAACCTAAATTCTACAGTAAATTATAAAATCCACAGTAATAATAAGACCTGGGAAGAGGAAAGAAAATATTAGGGTGCTGCCAGTTATCCCAAGTCCTGCAGCAACAGGCTGTTGATTAAGGAGAACTTCTAGGAATTAGTAGAGAAAAGGACAGAAAAATGGATATTAAGTAAAAAAAAAGATTATTTCATAACCTGTTTTTGGAGACCCCGGATCTGATGATCTCTTTGTCCCTGAATCTGGAGCAGCCCATGCCTCCATGTCTTGGATATTTTACCATTACCAGGAGAAGCTGCAGACTCTGGTGTCCCTGTCAGTGACAGGTCCCAGGGGCTTTGTAGGAGGTCAATGCCACCCCCTCCTCATAGCCAACGCTGATCTTTCCCCACTACTTTTGGAATAATGTGTTAGGCCTTAACTTCTGTAGCATGTTTTAAAGCACAATTTAGATTGTCCAAAGTGTTTGCTTTTAGGAAACTTGGGTAACTCTCCGGAAGCTTTTTCCTAGTCCACAGAAGCAGCTGCTAACGCTTCTGGCTTTGTTTTGTGTCTGACTGGATTCTCTCTGTTCCTCCAGCTGCCCTCTAGTTTACTTTGTGGTTTGCTGAAATATTTTTTTCCTTTTTTTTTTCCTCATAGTGGACTCTTTCCCCTGGTGCTGTGTGTGGGAGTCATGCAGACAAGGAAACTGATTAAACAGAGACGTGCTGAAAATAATTCAAGTAGAAAGCATTTCAAGATGTACACAAGGACTCTCTCCCCCTCAGTTCTTCTGATTTCATTGTTAGGTGATGCTCCTGACAAAGGAACTCGGTGAGAATCGTGCTCTTTAAAGTGTTAATATTCTGTGTTCTTACTCTCCGCTCAGCAGATGAATAAACTTCATCATCCCTTGCATGAGAAAGGATGCTGCATTAAACAAGCATGGAAAAGCTTGAGCATTTTTAATAACAAATTCTACTCTACGCACAGTCTGATTCCACATAAATGGAACATGCTCTTGCTCTTTAAAGGCTTTGATTCATTATTGTTAAGTTTTCTTTGGCTTTTGTTATTCAGCTCAGGCACTCGCTTCCTCGTAAAAGCATCTCAGACACTTTTTCTTGCGTGGCTGTTGCAGCACCCTTGGAAACAAGTTGATGTTGTTAACTGGAGTATGGGGGGTGGTGGTGGTTTGTAATAATAGGTTTTTATTTTCTTTTACCTGTTGTTACACAGTGGGATTCTTCTTTCTTACATGGAGGAGAAAGAGGGAGAGAGATTAGGCAGCCAAAACGGCTGCATCCCGCTTTTCCCTGCTTTTTTCTTGCACTTTTTTCATACTCTGCACTGCTCTGCAGTGGTTCCTGAATGTACCTGCAGTGCCTGTGAGAGGGGGAAGCTCAGACAAGAACATGGAGGTGGCGTTCCTTCTCTGTGGTGGGGCTCACTGTGGTGGAGAAGCTCCTCTGTGCTGGGGCTCTTCATGGTGGAGCAGCTCCTGCTTGTTTGTTCTTTCATGGCAGCACATTAGAGGCAGGTGGATCAGGCTCATTGTGGGACCACCTTTCCAACCCACCCATCCCCTCCAGCACAGGTGCTCCAGTATCCCAGTAAGTTTGCCTGAAAGCAGTGGTGGTGTGTGGTGGTGGGTCACGCGGGGAGACACTAAACCAGGTTTTGTCCACCCATTTCCCTCCCGGCCACATCCCTGTGTCTGAATAACTGCACCAGGGAGGAATGCGGCCGTCGGGCCACCCCTTTTGTTTCCCAGCAGGAGCCAAATTTGGGATGGGATGCTTCCTCTCCCAAGTTCATCCTCCTCTCAGTGCCAGCATTTAAGCCCTGGATGAGAACTGCGGGTGCGCTCGCGTGATCGGCTCAGACAGCGCGTAAGCCATTCTTCCTGCCGGGACCAGATTTGGATCTGTCTGCCTCCCCGTCGCTGGCATCGTTACTGGGACAACTTTTATGCTCTCTCACGACTGGCAGATCCCAAAATATGTGATTTTTGAGGATGCCTTTGCAAATCTGGCTTGTGCTTTGCAGCGCTGTGGCTGCAAATAGAGCTGCACGCTATTTTGAGATTCTCATCCTAACACAAGACTGAGGAGTGTCCTTCTGTGCCTCGAAGCATGTCATTAACAAGGCAGCCTAGAATATGCAAATGTAGGTTTTTAATTAGCTCCGAAGGCACCCAGTCACCTGTGTGGATGCTGAAGTCAGGGAGAAGGAGGGTGGTTGTGTCAGAGATGCCCACGCCTAATGAGTGCTCGGCAATCAGCTGATTGCCCATCACAGGACATGTCCGGTCTGTGCTGCCAGGCCTCTTCCAGTTCTTGGACAGAGGAAAAAAAACCCCAAACCCAGAACTAATCAAAACAGAAAGAGCCACCTCAGAAACCCAGGAGGTCACAGGACACATGAGCAGGCCTGGCAGGATTAACCCCTGGGAGTAACGAGCAGTATGGGTTAAAATTAAAGGTGTCCAAAAAGTGGATGGAGGGGGAAGTAAAAGCAATCAGTAAATTAAGCAGTGATATGATTCAGATATGATTTAGAAATCCAGACTCTGGTCAGCGGGATGCTGAGCAGGGAGGGAGGGATGCCCGTGTGCCTGTCTCTGCCGCCGGGGCTCATGGCAAGGACACAGGGACACCCCCAGCACCACTCCCCTCCGTGCCACCAGGCCAGGGCTTCTCTCCCTGACACAGCAGTCTCTAAAATCGCTGGTATTCCAGAGCTTTGCCCAAAAAGTGGGGCTGCTTCTACTATTTTCAAGCCTTGCCCCATCAACTCTTTCCCTCTCTTAAATGCTATCCAATACCTTTTTTTTCCTAATGAAGAAGCAGTTAAAGTGGGTGTTTTCTAGAGAATTTGACTTCCTCCTGGGTTAACTTCGGAATGGTGCCTTTGGGAGCAGTGGGAAGCAGAAGCATCCTCTGCTCCTGGCAGGATCCTCTTGTGCTTCCACCTGTAAGAGCTGGGCTTTGGTACCCAGCCCTGGCACCAGGATGCTCCTGCCTCAAGATTCCTCGTGATACAGGGATATGGTTTGCAATTAACACTGTCTTTAGGAAAATATTTCCATCAGTTTTCCTGTCTTGCTATTTTTTAATATGTATTTCAAACCTGCCATGGCATGATCGAAAGGAAACTCCCCAAATTGTACAGAAACCTCCTCTCCTGCCCAAACCCTGGCCAAGCCGCCTTTGCCATCCCCCACTCGTTGGACGAGTAGGATAGTTCAGGCCCTGCCCGGGTGTTTTGTGGCTTCCTTCATGTTTATAAACTACTCCGAGATCCTCAGATGAAAAGGGCCTTGTGAGCACGAAAGAATAAGTTGCCAAACCGTTTCTGACCTCATAAACAGGTCGTTTGAAATGCGAGGAGACGCTGCTGCGCGGGGCAAGATCGCACAAGTGGGCTGGGAACAGCGTTTCTATCGCCCCTGCCAGGAGCTCAGACTGCAATTCTGCCATTGCTATTTTATCCCAAGCTGAGAAAAGCCTTTTCTAAAGTTGTTTTCTAAGTTTTAAGAACGGAAAACTAGTTTGTTTCCTACTGACCTCCTCCTTCTTTTGTTTCTACCTCTCTGTGCTGCGTTCACAGGGCGTTAGAGCGAAGCTTCCTGTACTGTGTCCAGCTCTGGAGTCCTCAACACAGAAAGGACATGGAACTGCTGGAACANTTCTATGATTCTATGATATTAACTGAACGCGGGAATCGCCTTGGCTCAGTTTGATGTTGTTCCTTTATGTCACAAACAAGGTTCTTCTGGACCCATTTACCAAAAAAACTTAATTCGAACTGTTGTGTGAGGGGAAATCAGGCATCTTCACTCCTCCCACGTATGGGATTGTGGTGGGAAAGCTGGATTCGGGGCAGGCAGCTTCCCAGCCTCCGCCGCCACGCGCCGGGCTTGGCAAATGATGTCAGGGAAGTTTCTGAGTTGCTCACAGGCCATTGTGCAGGGTAGGCTGACCAATAATTAACCCGAGGGAGCAGGGGGTGAACGGGCTGGTACGTGACTCGGTGCCCATGAGCTGCTCACCCGGCGAGGGGTCAGCGGGCAGGATAGCTGCAGACCATAGAAACATGGAATCATAGAATGGTTTGGGTTGGAAGGGACCTTAAAGACCATCCAGTGCCACCCCCTGCCCTGGGTGAGGGGTGCCCTGCCCCGGATGTTGAGCTTCTCATCCACCAGCACCCCCAAGTCCTTCTCCTCAGGGCTGCTCTCCAGCCAGCCTAGGTTTGTGGTTGGGATTGCCATGTCCCAGGTGCAGGACCTTGCACTTGGCCTGCTTGAACTTCATGAGGCTGGCAGGGACCCACCTCTCAAGCCTGTCCAGATCTCTCTGGATGGCATCCCTTCATGGACACGTCCCTTCCCTGGGTTGATGCTCTCCAAGTTTTCCATCCTGCAAAGGCAGAAGCTCTCCCCATCCGCAAGAAGAGCAAATCTCCTTCCTCACGGAGCATTTGGAGGCTCCTGCCAGCACCTTCTGCTGCCTGTGGGAGCCTGGGTGCCCGAGGGGAGGCATCTCCCCACAACGCTCTTCACCAGATGAGGATCAGGAGAGGATGAGGAGGATGGATGAGGAGCCTCCACACCAGCCATGGTGCTCCTCAGGCGCCGGGGCCGATGCCCAGCAGCAGATGCCCAGCAGCAGATCTCCCTTCCAGAAATACACAGTTCTCCATGCGAGGGAGGATGCACTATTTAATAGTTTAATAGGAAGCAACATAATTACAGCTTAACCCAATTAATGGATCCTGTTGAGAGCCATTGGAATATTTCCTGTTGGATACGTGCGTGACAGTTGGCGTTGGGCACCGGGAGCAAGGAGTTGGCAAGTCCAAGCTGGCCACCCGTGGGCAGGGATGCTGCGGCCGAGGCGGTGGGGGGTGGAAGTGCAGAACAAAGGGGGTGGAGGTCCTTCTGCCCCGCGGGAACTGGCAGCCAGCGCTGACACCCCATTAGGACACGGCCCAAAAGCACAAATCTGGTGGTTTGGCCACCGGCGAGTTTCATTTTTCGACGGAAAAGGCTTCTGGCATTCATTAAAAAAAGAAAGAAAGAAAAAAAGAGGAATAGGGCCAAGGGATTTGAGGAGTTGTTTAAATAATAGAAGGGCTGCTGCCGCCCGCTTGGTTTGTGTCATCAAAAAGAGGTGATGGCTTGGAGCTTGCTCCTGGACAGCCACAGCCCTGGCTTAGACACGCTGCTTTTCTGGGTTGCTCCTCTTTGAGAGGAGACTCCCAGAGTGTTGTGCCGTCCTGGGCTGCTGCTGACCTCCCAAATAGCTCATTCATTCACTTTTAATATAAAAAATAAAATGAGAGGGCGAGGATTGCAATGTTTCCCTTCCTCAAAGCATTTGATGTGTGATGGCCTCCTTCTGCATGTACAGAGCGTGGCTAGAAATGGAGTAAACAGTGAACTTGGGGTGGGTGTCACCCCCCAGGCTGTGACCAAAGCACATCTTCCTCATCTGGGGTCTCCTCCAGGCACCAGGACTAATTCAGGCATTTTTAAAACCATTTTAGTGCATGGTGTAATATTAAAACGTATGGTGATGCTGGTATCATTCTTTAAATCACAAATCTTGTTATAATTCTATAAGTCACAAATCTTGTTATAATTCTGTAAGTCACAAATCCTGTTATAATTAGACAAAACACAAACCTGGCTATAATTCTATAAATCACAAATCTTCTCTTCTGATACTGATGTTTCTGTGTCCTGCCTTCTCCCCGTTCCAGCCTCCAGCCTGTGAGCAGAGAACGCGCTCGCTCCGCCTTGTGTTTTACCTTCATTTCTAAATAAACCCCAGCTGGAATATATATACGCGGGATAAATGTGTGTGAAATAGCCAGCCCTGCTTCTATGAAATCCTAATTTATCAGGAGTTAGATAATTAAGGGAAAAGGCATTGCTTCTACCCAGGCATGAGTGCTGGTCTGGCTGGGTGAGGGCTTTGCCGGCTGAGCTGGGCCAGGAGCGGGGAGGAAGGTTTCCCTGATGCTGTGACTACAAGAGGAGCTTGTGGACACATCAGTGCCTGATCTGGACCCGTTGTTGTTGTGTCTTTGCATCCTGTGGAAAACCTCCCATTTAACCCCTTCTCACTCGCTGCAGTTCCCCATCCAACGTGGGATGGGTCATTCGGGTGCCTTCTCTTTCCTCTCCCTTCCTGTTGACACCCATGTCCTTCTCCCTCTCCAGAACCTCAGAACGTTGAGCACCACGAGTAAAGGAGTTGAAACACCGTGTCAGGGGAGTTCTCTTCATGTTTAAAAGGATGTAATTTCATTGCTGGTCCAGCAGTAGCCTGGCATGGTGTTTTCTGCAAGACATGGAGGGGTTTGGCCGGCCTGGCTGGGGATGGGTTCAGCCTGCCTTTACTAATTACCCGAAAATGAGTGGCTGTGAGGAGCGGCTGGTGGAGCTGGGGGTGAGAGAAGAGCAGAGATTGAGATGAGATATTAGGAGGAAGTTCTTTACTGTGAGGGTGGTGAGGCACTGGAACAGGTTGCCCAGGGAAACTGTGGCTGCCTCATCCCTGGAGGGGTTCAAGGTCAGGCTGGATGGGGCTTGGAGCAACCTGGTGTGGTGGGAGGTGTCCCTGCCCATGGCAGGGGGGTTGGAACTGGATGATCTTGAAGGTCCCTTCCAGCTCTGACCATTCTGTGATTCTGTTTTCTAGTAGCTTCCTTAATACCAGAGCTAACATGCAGGAGTGATTCCTGCCATTCAGGCAATAACATCCACCCCCTGTGGGTTCACAGTGTGTTCCAGCTGCAGCAAACCAGGCAGGTCCCACCGGTGCCACCTCCCCAAGCCCCCGAGGACATCGGAGCCGTGGTCCCCTGCTGGGTGCCACCACCATCCCTGGGAAAGAGCAGCTCCGTCCCAGGGAACTCTGGCTCCTGAGATCATCCCGGTCTGAAGGATCAGGCACTGACCACTGCTGCTGCTTCTGGATTTTAGAAGAGAGAAAACTCGGTTGGAAAAGCTGGAGGAATGTCCCTGACTGCCTCCTACATCTGTTCCATCTCAGAATAATTTATTTTAACCTCTGAAGATAGAAGGGAAAATATTTGAAGGAGATGGAGACTGGCCAGTATTTCCAGTTCATTATAAGCAAAGAACTGTTGCTTACAGCTCTTTTTTTGGAGCGGGGAGCAGTCTGGTTCTAAATCCCTCCAGCAACGAGGAATCACACGCTCGCCAGCGGAAACCCTCCTTCAGTGAAGAATTCACTGCTTAAAACAACTTTCATTTTCAAATTTGCCCTAAATTTCCTCCCTTTGCTTTCCAGGGGCGCTGCTGGGTCCCTGCCCACCTCGGCCAGGGTTCATCCCAACATCCTGCTGGCTCTGGGGACACCAAGGAGATGTGAGCAACCTCGATGATGGGTGGCCACCAAACCCAGGAGACCCCGAGATGTAAACCCTGGAGCAGCTCCACTCGCAGGCGACGGCGCGTAAGCAGATATGTATGTTGCTCAGATGAAAGTTTAATTAAATTCCTGCAGGATTTTTTTTTTTTTGGAGTCTTCATAAATTTGCTTTGAGCTCTCTGCCAACCGGGATACGCTCGCTGGCTTCGGAATATAAAAGCAAGTGTTGTTGTGTTTTGCAAATATGTTTTATAATGCGCCGAGGTGCTGACTATGCAAAAGGCTCCCTGGTTTCCACGATTAACAAAATTACCAAAGCACAAAGGGCAGCCGTTCTTCTTGTTTTGGACGATCCCTTAAAAACAAGAGACGGATCAAAGTGTCCTGTGATTTCAGTTCATTAATCACACCCACCTCCTGAAAAACCATTGACTCTTCTGAACCCGCTTTGCACAGAGGGAGGAGGCGCGGGGTTGGCCATGGGGTGGATCCTGCTCTGGCTCAGTTGTTTATTTACTCGTTTTTTCCCAAACAGGGACCTTGGATGGGTTGGGGGTGATGGGGGCAAGGGAGGACTCTGGATCCCTCGAAGGAGTCAGTGGGCAGGGTGGGTGCAGAGGTCATAGAATCATGGAATCACAGAATGGTTTGGGTGGGAAGGGACCGTGAAGACCACTCAGTGCCACCCCCTGCCCTGGGCAGGGACACCTCCCACCACACCAGGTTGCTCCAAGCCCCATCCAACCTGGCCTTGAACCCCTCCAGGGATGGGGCAGCCACAGCTTCTCTGGGCTACTGCTCCAGTGCCTCACCACCCTCACAGTAAGGAATTTCTTCCTAATATCCAATCTAAATCTCCCTTCTTCCAATTTAAAACTGTTCCCCCTTGTTCTGTCACTCCACTCCCTGACCAAGAGTCCCTCCCCAGCTCTCCTGGAGCTCCCTTCAGATCCTGGAAGGCTGCTCCAAGGTCTCCCTGGAGCGTTCTCTTCTCCAGGCTGAATCCCCCGACTCTCTCAGCCTGTCCTCCCAGCAGAGGGGCTCCAGCTCTCCCAGCATCTCCGTGGCCTCCTCTGGCCCCTTTTGCTGTTGGTGGCCCCAGAGCTGGAGTCCCCCCTCACCCTGCTGGCCACGCTGCTGGGGATGCAGCCCAGGATGTGAGGGGTTTCTGGGCTGCCAGAGCATGTTGCTGGCTCGTGTTGAGCTTCTCACCCACCAACACCTCCAAGTCTCCCAGTTCATTCTCTGCCCAGCCTGGGTTTATGTTGGGTGTCTGTCCTGCAGCATGGCAGGAGCAGACGGACAGAGGGATGGACGGGGATGCACTGGGAACCCAGCCAGGGAGCATGATGCCTCTGCTCCTGTTGTGCTGCTCCCGTAGGATTCGTGTCTTCGACGCTTTTCATCCAGCACTTGTCCTTGTCGACACAGCGACAGCGTGTTTAACCTAAAGAGCTTTTATCTGGTGTATCTGCACCAGCCTTGGCGAGAGGGACATCAGATCATCCCCCCCGGGCTCAGTCCCCCCCTGCATCATGCTCATTTAAAGGCTGCTGTGAGTGTTCTCTCTCTGGGACCCCATTAGCAGCCTTGCCAGGCGCGTGTTAAAGCGCTTGGAAAATCCAGCAGCAAACCAACAGCCGCCTTCCCCAGGCTCGCCGAGAAGCACGGAAGGGATTCCATGTGAATTCAAGCAGGGACCACAGCTCCGTCCCTACAAGCAGTGCCTGACTGCAGGAGGCACCTCTGTGCCTCCAGTCGTGGAGCTGGAGGAGCCGGAGAGTCGGAGAGAGGTGGTGGAGTCTCCTTCTCTGGAGACATTCAAACCCACCTGGACACGTTCCTGTGGGACCTGCTCTGGGTGGACCTGCTTTGGCAGGGGGTTGGATTAGATGATCTCCAGAGGTCCCTTCCAACCCCACAGCATTCTCTGAACGCGGGTGCAGCGTGGAAGGGGTTATACCCATCAAGCCCCAGCAGCTCCACGTGGAACAAAGCTGGCATTTCAGGGAGGAGACAATGGATTGTGTTTTCCGCGATGGTTTCGGTCATCCGTTTGGCACGGGGACCGAGGTCACCCACCCGGCCACGCTCTGCAGCATCTCTGTTCCAGCTCGCAAGGAGGAGGCAAACAAAGAGGAGCTGAGTCGGCAGGAACGGGAGAGCAACTGCGCAGGGAAAAGCGCTCCGTTAGATGGCTTGTAGATAACGTCCCTCACAGCCTGTTTTTGGGAGGCAGCTCAAGATCCTTCCCCATAAGCATTTTCTCTGACACTTATTCCAGCTTTTTGCACGGCCACTGGGCACACTCAGTCCCCGTGTGGCCACCCGGATGGTAATGGCCAGCCTGGCCTGGTTTTGCTGCCAAGTGGTAGGGTTTGCAATGTCAGCGGCCCAGCGCCGGCCAAAAGGATGTGTCCATCCATAAATGTTTTCCCCAGCGACAGCTTCCTCTCCTTTAAAACAGGAAAAAGGCTGCAGACCCGAGATGTGTGCGTACCCAGGCACGTGGCTTAAAAAATATACAGTGTGTGTGTCCAGCAGCCACACACCCACATGGCTGGGTTCAGCCTGAGCGTCGTGCCATGCAAAGAGGAGGCTCCATTTGCCATCCCGGCCTGATCTCTGGGAAACGTGCTTATAGAATCATAGGTCAGAGTTGGAAGGGACCTTAAAGATCATCAAGTTCCAACCCACCTGCCCTGGGCAGGGACACCTCTCCCTAGAGCAGGTTGCTCCAAGCCCCTTCCAGCCTGGCCTTGAACCCCTCCAGGGATGGGGTGTCAACATGTTACTAACAACTGGGTTTGGGGCTCACCTGCTGGAGAGCAGCTCTGTGGAGAGGGACCTGGGACTCCTGGTGGACAGCAATGTGCCCTTGTGGCCAAAGAGGACAACAGTCTCCTGGGGGGCATTAGAAAGAGTACGGCCACCAGGTCCAGGAAGGTGATCCTCCCCCTCTGCTCTGCCCTGATGAGGCCACATCTGGAGCACTGGGACCAGTTCTNNGGACCTGCTCTGGCAGGGGGTTGGACCAGATGATCTCCAGAGGTCCCTTCCGACCCCTGCCAGTGCGGGATTCTGTGACTGATGCAACCACCATCACACCTCCAGATGCAGGAGGATTTGGGATGAGCCTTTCCACGGTTGTTGCTGGTACCCACGATGGTATCTCCACACACACACACACAACCGGGACAACCAGACACAGCTGGAGAGTGGGCCAGAAAGTGACAGGGACTTTGGAAGTTGTATCAGCTGGTACCTCCAAACCCTCACAGCTGGTTTCTTAGAAAAGCCATTAAAGATGCAGCAGGTCTTCTTCACGCTTCCTGCTTCTAACATCATTTCACTCTTGTCTGGGCTGAGGCGCGGGGAGCTTGTCTGCCTTCCTCATCTTGTTGCACCAGGGCAATAAATAATTCAGCTTGAACTTCTGTTATCCTTGTCCTGTAATAGGAGCAGAGATGCTTAGAGATGGTTGGAAAGGGGAAATTACTGTTTTATGAGAAAATCTGAATTGTTGATAGTTCCACAAACTGGAACGTAAGAAGTTTCATCTAAACATGAGGAGGAACTTCTTTGCTGTGAGGGTGAGGCTGCCCAGAGAAGTGGTGGAGTCTCCATCTCTGGAGACATTCTCAACCCTCCTGGAAATGTTCCCATGGGACCTGCTCTGGGTGACCCTGCTCTGGCAGGGGGTTGGACTGAATGATCTCCAGAGGTCCCTTCGCTGCCCAGAGAAGGTGGGATTCTGTGACTGATGCAACTTCTTTGCTGTGAGGGTGAGGCTGCCCAGAGAAGTGGTGGAGTCTCCATCTCTGGAGACATTCTCAACCCTCTTGGAAATGTTCCCATGGGACCTGCTCTGGGTGACCCTGCTCTGGCAGGGGGTTGAACTGGATGACCTCCAGATGTCGCTTCCAGCCCTGACCATTATGGGGTTGTGGGATTCTCCAGCTGTCAGGGATGTGGACATGGATGCAGGTAAGTTTTTCCCTTGGGAAATACAGAGGAGTCCCTAAATACACAATTGAATTAATTTTAGAGCAGAAGTCCAGCCACAGGCTGCGTGGGATGGAGGGAGCTGAGGTGGGGGACATGCCCAGCGAGCCCCAGCTGCAGTGAGACAGGGATGGAGAAGGTGGGATTAGAGAAACCTGCTCTAAAACACCAGAGCTCCAAAAGGTGTCTGCAGGGACTGCCCAGCTCCGGCTGCTGCGAATCCTCCCCCTCCCCCTGCCTTGCTGGGAGACAAATGTTATTAATCAGTCCCGTAAATTGAAATCCATATTTTTCTCATGAGTTCTGAAACCCATTTAAGGCCTCTAAACAGCTTCTATCAGCTGAAAAAAATTGAATTAATTTTATTCCTCTTGCCTAACCATCCTCGGGAGCTCTTTGTCAAGAGCCTTTGGTGGGAAAAACAATGGAAACTCGTGGGGCATTTCTTTCTGGGCCAAGGCTGGGTGGAAGCACCCCAAGCTTTCCTCCTGCCGTGGGGACAACGACCAGCACTGTCCCAGGGAGCAACCAGCTGGCCCAGGGCTGAGGAGCCGACCAAACTCCGGCCCCTCCATCCATACAGCTGTACCTCTTCTGGAGGAAAACAAACAAAAACATAAAGACAACAATGAAAGAGAAAAATTGTCTTGCAATGAATGACAGCAGTCCACAAAGGTTAGAAAAATGTGTTGAAAAGGATTCTGGTGCTTCTGGCCTAGAGAAGCTGTTTTACAGCCACTTTAAAGCTGAGAGAAAGGTGTGGAGAATCAGAAAATGGTCTGGGTTGGAGGGACCTTCACGATCACGGAGTCCAACCATCACCCTAACTGATAAAACCCAGCACTAACCCCTGTCTCTTAGCACTGTGTCACCCCGGCTTTTGAATCCCTCCAGGAATGGCGCCTCAGCCACTGCCCTGGCACCCACCTCGTCTAGTCTGTGTCTCCATCCCAGTCCGGAAAAGGCAGCTTTACCCTCAGACACAAGCTTTATTAAATATTGACTCCTTCCGCGCCGTGATTTTCTGCTCCATTATCTCACTTTCATCAGCCTTCACAGCTCCCAGCCCTTCTGTGGGTTCAGAAGTTGTGTGTTTTCTGCTTGCCTTCCTGCCCATAAATCATGGAGGAGCTCCCGGCCCCTCGTGGGTGCATCCCACCACCATTCCCGTTTGCTGGCAGAGCGGTGGCGTGGGACATGGACATCCCGCGGCTTCCATCTCCCACTCCAGGGAGCTTCTCCCGCAGGCACGGACACGAGCTGAGCCAGGGTCACAAATCTGCATCCTCCTGTTTCCAGTGCATGGAAAAATTTAGCTTTAAATTGTGTTAATTTCCTGACAGATGAGCAAGTGCCTCTCTCAGGGACGTGCTCGAAAAGCAGACACCCTCTGTGCTCCATCCCACAGAACAAATTGTGCTGTTTTCTCTAACTGATTCTTTCCTCCAAACTGTAGCAAATCATTGAGACAAGCCGTCTGGGCAAGAAGAAGAAGAATAATCTTGTTTGCTGGAGGTGTTTTCCCAGGAGCCATTCCAGCTGATGTGGGGCTGGAGCGCTGCTGGCCTGTGCCTACAGACAAGGGGAGGTGGGCTTCCTTCCCAAAGTCCACCTCAACCCCGTGGTGCCACCAAGGACCACCTGGGCCTGCAGGCAAGAGATGTGTTCCCCCCAACATGTTACTCCTTAAAGCTCCCTTCCAGCCTAGAGGATTCTGTGACTCTAAATGCAGATCGTGACCTCTGCAGCCCCTCAGGGGATGTGAGCCCCTCACAAGAAAGACATTGAGGGTCTGAGGTGGGTCCAGAGAAGGGCAATGGAGCTGGTGAGGAGGCTGGAGAATAAGCCTTAGGAGGAGCAGCTGAGGGAGCTGGGAGGGGTTCAGCCTGGAGAAGAGGAAGCTGAGGAGAGATCTTGCGTTCTACAACTCCCTTAAAGGAGGGGGTAGTGGGGGGATGTTTGTCTCCTCTCCCACGAAACAGGTGATGGGACAAGAGGAAACGGCCTGAAGTTGTGCCAGGGGAGGTTTAGGATGGAGATTGGGAACAATTTTTACATTTTAGGGTTGTCAAGCATTGGAAGGGGCTGCCCAGGGCAGTGGTGGGTTCACCATCCCTGGAGGGATTTCAAAGCCAGGCAGATGTGGTGCTGAGGGACACGGGTCAGTGTTGGTTTGGGCAGTGTCACATTGATGGTTGAACTTGATGATGTGAAAGGTCCCTTTCCACCTAAACCATTCTGTGTTTCTATGAAGGTGGAAGGTGCTGTGAGACAGAGATTCCAGGCACGACTGATCAGAAAGTTGCTGCAAAAATCAGACCACTTCCATCATGGGCTTGTGATCCTGCACTCACTCTTCCCACCAGGCTTCCCTCCACAGGAGAAGGAAAGGATCACAGAGGGGAAAAAGAAGGAAAAAGGAGAAAAAAACCCCCAAACTACTCTGCCAGGGCCTGCTCTCCCACCTCCTTGCTGGTTTTAACAGATGGCAGCAGCACAGACCAGGACCAGGCACAAGCTTTTAAGCAGAGCATCAGGCTGTGTGTCCCCTCCTGAAGCCATCAGATAACCAGCTGAGGTCCAAGCCCTGCCCTTGAGCCACCCTGGTGGGACGGGTGACTCCACAGCAGGGGGGGAATGGGGCAGAAATGGGGCTGTTTGCTCAGGCTTCCCCAGAAAATCCACAGCCCTGGCCAAGCGAGAGCTTCTCCTGGTGTCACCCTGCCCTTGAAACCCATGAAACCTTCAGTATTTTAAGGAATGAATCAAAAGTCAGAAGAAAGATGCAAAATTATTGTCAGCTGCTCAGAAGCTGAAGAAAAGAGCTTTAATGGTGGTACCACCAGATCTGCCCTTGTCCCTCTTGCATGTTGCCATGTGTCACCACGCACGGGGCGTGGGGCTCACACAGCCTGGCTTTGGGCTCGTTGGTCCAGTACCACCAGCTGGGAGGTGTCCCCACACCTCGGAAAGGCACAGCAAGACTAAAAGGATTGATTTGTCTTGGATTAATTGGGTGTTCCTCCACGCACCCTCCCGCAGGAGATCTGGGCGTGATGTTTAGGGTTTGCTGCTGGTGGAGGAGTGATCCCCAGCAGATCTCATCAGGGTTTGCTGTGATGGAGCTGCAGCTGATCTCCACAAACAAGCGCTGGAAGTAAGGCCAAGGACGTCAGCGCCGCGCAACCGGGGCGTAGCTGCTGCCAGGAAATCAGATTCCAAGTTAATAATTTGATTTCTAGCAGACAGAGAAAAATCAGAGGGCTAATAAGACCTGAACCTAATAACTTGGTGTGCTGGGACCCAGCGCTTCCAGCTGTTATCACGGGCTCAGATCTCGGCGCAAAACGCAGGAACAGCAACTGCAGAAGGAGGATGTGGAAGGAGACAGCAGAAAGCAGGGAGCTGTGCCCACCTACATGGCAGGAGGTGGAATCAAAGCCCAAGAGGCCTACAGGAGAGCTGGGGAGGGACTCTTGGTCAGGAAATCTAGTGACAGGACGAGGGGTGATGGTTTGAAATTGGAAGAGGGGAGATTGAGATGAGATCTTAGGAAGAAGTTCTTTGGTGTGAGGGTGGTGAGGCACTGGAACAGGTTGCCCAGGGAAATTGTTGATGCCCCATCCCTGGAAGTGTTTAAGGCCAGGCTGGATGGGGCTTGGAGCAACCTGCTCTAGGGAGAGGTGTCCCTGCCCAGGGCAGGGGGGTTTGAGCTGGATGATCTTGAAGGTCCCTTCCAACTCTGACCATTCTATGATTCTATGATTCATGCGCTGCTGGTGGTGGTGGAACACACTTCCATATGGTAATTAGTAAGGTCCTTTGGAATGACTGTGAACTTTTCAGGTTTTGGGTGGCTTCCAGATGTCTGTTTAATTGATTCTCCAACAAAATCCCAAGATAACCTGCACTAACACTAGGGCTAACAGGCCTGATGACTATTTTGCAGCTTATTTCTTCAGTCTGTTGAGGCTAGATAAGGTGGGTTTCTGCTGCTTGTAGGGAATTGTGACAAATAAAAGACTAACAGGCACCAAAGTTGATAATAAATATATTGCACAAGGTGAAAAGCGATGAAGCAAAGTGAAACTGCCCCTTCTTTAACAGTGGATGTGCATGAAGATAAAGACTATCAAGTATTCACTTCCCATCATCGGGAAATCCCTGCAAAAGCTGATTTTCCTTGAGAAGATCGTTCTCAGAAAGCAGCCTGTTTTATTTTTTCCCCCTTTATTGCAGAAAAAGTCCTCTGTAGTCTTCTAGGCAAGGTCAGCTGTTCAAGGGCTGCAATCAATAATCTCTTCTTAAGCGTGCACCGCTCGGCTCTGGCGATGGAGTTTATGGTCGCACTACATCTTTATTATGAAGGAATTCTACCTCTGCCTCTGCTGAGCCTGGATTAAGCTATTTATTAAAGCCTGACTCTGACCCTCCAGCTCCCAGGCCATTAAATCAGGTCCCCTGGAACTTCCCTTGAAATGTCACCTCAGGATCCGCCTGGAAATGCTGAGCACTGGGGGTAAAACAATCTTATTTTCCCCTCAGAGTTTCTTCCAGAGACAGAGAAGTGCACACCAGTTCAGGGGAATTTAGGAAAGGTGCAGGCCCAAACTTCCAGATTTAACACGGAGGTTTTGGTGACAAATCCAACCACCTGTGAGCTCCAGGAAAGGCTGAGAAGTGTTTGTCTCCTTCTCCAGTGAGGTTCCCCTTGCAGAGCTGGTACAGCCACTAACCCTGGAGCAGGCAATGCCATCCCCGCTGGCAATCGCCCGGGTGCCTGGGATCAGCCCTGTACACTATGCATTGGGTAGCTGGTTGTTTAGTTTAAATAAAATAAATGTAAAACCAAAGGTCTTGTTTATTAATTTCTGCCCTGGAATAATTTCCTTGGCTGACGTGTGAGCCAGCTGAGCAGCTTTGTTATTCCGCGATGCTGCCACGCTCGTTTCTGACATTTGCAAACCTCGACAGCCCGGTTGCAGGCTGCAACAAATTGCTCAAAAATCGTCCTGTTCTCTTAAAAGGCTGCTTTTCCTCTGTGCTCCCCCAGTGATGTTGAGGATTTGCCATACAGACGGATGGGAAGTTTCATTACAAATTTTGCCAGTCTGGTTTTGAAGTGAATGTGCCTTATAGCGTGATTTAGAGCTGCCTTTGGCCTCTTGCCTAAATGTAAGGCAAATAATAACCCAGTTTGCCCAGCAATTACCCTGCCCTTTCCCAGGTATGCGTGGCCAGCAGCGGCTGCCCGTCCCCCAACGTCTCCCTTTGCCCAGAAGGAATTAAAAATGCTGATTGCCCCTTTATTTGGAAAGCTCCTGAGTGGGAACCATGACTAGAGCCTGTCTGCAGTACCCCGTGCCCTGGACTTAATCTGTGATAAGTCTAACGCTCCCTTATCTCAGAGCAGTGTTGTGAAGCTTAATTAACTAATTAATCTTGCAAAGAATTGTGATAGGCTTAGATAAAAAGACATTGGGCAAAGTATCTATTACCCTCACTATCGACAGTGACGTGGTTATTCATTCCCAGGAACCATCTAGGGTTTTAAAACTTGGTTTGTTCAGGACAGTGCAAGGATTTTAGGCTTTTAACACAGCAGTTGTACAAAATTCTCCACGGATGTGCCTGTGGAGGGGGAACCCACACCTCCAGCATCACTGGGGACAAGTCCTGCGCTGGTTGACGCCCCGTGGGCAAGGTGGTGCAGATAAACCAGAACAGGGCACGTTGCTCACTGTCCCAGTTGTGAATATACTACATCTTGTTGTTTTTTTCCAATTAGAGTGAGCACATTTAATTAGTAGTGGGTTTAGAGAACGCACAGGGAAAAGCTCACCGTGGTGTCCTGGGGTTTTGGCTGCAGGATGACTCCCAACGCGGTGATCTGAGGCTCCTTCCTAAGCACAATTTCCCCCCTAAGGAACATAAATGAAAAAATGGTGATTTTCTGTGCAATAACACTTATCTCCTTGATCCCCAACCCTCCCAAATTAATCTCCATGTGGATCGTTACCATCTTCCTACCAGGCAAAGACAGAATGGCTCCCACATCCCAACAGAAATTTATGGATCTGGCCAAATCCCATGGGTTACGGTTACTGCTGGCCACCAGGTAACAGCGTTAATAAAGCATCATGTAGCTTGATTCCTAAGATTTACCTGATTTCCCAAACTGTCAGCAAACGGCAGAACTTCACAGAGAATCACTAAAAGCCCTTTAACGATGTTTATAACATTATCCCTAATTATGAGGCTGGGATGATGCAGAGCACCCAGAGCAGGGATGGACGCAAGGTGGTGGCGATGACCAAGAGAAGGTGCGTCATTGTGGTGGAGGAGAAAGCTGAGGAAAAATCCTTCTTTTGTGGAAGGATAAGGGAATGTTAAGGTAGGACAGAGGGATCATTTTCACAAAGATGACTAGAGGGATGGAGCCCCTCTCCTATGAGGACAGGCTGAGGGAGCTGAGGCTGTTCAGCCTGGAGAGGAGAAGGCTCCGGGGAGACCTTGGAGCAGCCTTCCAGGATCTGAAGGGAGCTCCAGGAGAGCTGGAGAGGGACTCTTGGTCAGGAAGTCTAGTGACAGGACGAGGGGGAATGGTTTTAAATTGGAAGAGGGGAGATTGAGATGAGGTATTAGGAAGAAGTTCTTTGGTGTGAGGGTGGTGAGGCACTGGAACAGGTTGCCCAGAGAAGCTGTGGCTGCCCCATCCCTGGAGGGGTTGAAGGCCAGGCTGGATGGGGCTTGGAGCAACCTGCTGTAGGGAGAGGTGTCCCTGCCCAGGGCAGGGGAGTTGGAAGTAGATGATCTTTAAGATCCCTTCCAACTCTGACCATTCTATGATTCTATGATAAGGATGGGTGGAGGTGGGGTGACGGGTGAGGAACGAGGTCTTGGACCGGCGAATAAAAGTGATGAAGGTANCAGGGAGGGGGAGTTGGAAGTAGGTGATCTTTAAGGTCCCTTCCAACTCTGACCATTCTATGATTCTATGATAAGGATGGGTGGAGGTGGGGTGACGGGTGAGGAATGAGGTCTTGGACCGGCGAATAAAAGTGATGAAGGTACAATGGAGCCATCACCAAGTGGGTCGACACCACCCTGGGCAGGGATTTCTCCAATTTCTGACACGGTCCCTGAAAGACAGCCTGGATTACGGCATTAATGGGTCCTGTGATTGACCACCACCACACTTCAACTCCGTCTGGGAGAGAAGCATCAAGAAATGTAAAAATAACACCTGAAGAGCGGGCGGCTTTGGTATTCTTGAGAATCGTAGAATGGTCAGAGTTGGAAGGGACCTTAAAGATCATCAAGTTCCAACCCCCCTGCCCTGGGCAGAAGGACAATCCCCGTGATGGCACCTGGGTGGCATCACCCTGAGGAGGGATTAGTTGTGGCGGTATCACCCCCAGTTTGGGGACCCCAATCCCCCAGTGGTTCCCCTTTCCATGGAGGGTGAAAGGGGCCGCGACTCATCCCCTCAGGGGACTGAGGCCTCCCATGAGGGAGACCCCCATCCCGGGTCGGGGACAGGCCTCCTGAGGTAAAATGGCGGCCGAGGGGGTCTGCGGCCCCCTTCCCCTCCCTCAGAGGGCGGCGGGANTGAGGAGGAGTTGCGGGGAAGGTGGCGGTGAGGGGGGAATGGGGAAAAGTTGGGAGCTGCCCCGCCGCGCTGTGCCCTCAGCCGGGCGCAGGTGGGCTCTGCGGGGCGGCGGTGGGCTCTGAGGAGCTCTCAGGGCTCTGCGGGGCGGCGGTGGGCTCTTCCCCCCCTGAGGGGCCGGAGGGGAGCGGAGCCGAGCCGTGTGAGGCGGCGGTGTTGGTGGTTCTTTGTCTCCGGAGCCCCCCCCTCACCGAAGAGCCGCCTTTCCCTTCCCCTTCCCCTCACGGCCCCCGGCGGCTCCCTCAGGCCCCTCCGCTGAGGAACCGCCCGGTGGTCGGCGGCCTCGCCGGGGCCTGGCGGCTGCCCGAGGCCCGCGATGGGGTCCCCTCGCCGGGACACCCCGCTGCCCCCGTCCCCTTCAGGGCTGGGGCTGGCTGCCAGGGTGTCTGTGGGGCTGTGGGCTTCGTTTGGATCTTTTCCCCTCACCTGAGACCCCTGCTTTAGACCCCCCGTCCTTTGGAGGGCTTCCCTGGGTGTTCCTCCGGTGTTCCTTCAGGTGCCTGAGGAGTACGGATAGATTATAAACACCCCATCTGTTCTTCCCTGCCCTCCTTACTTTTTGAGCCACGCTTCTGTGAAAATGAGAAGCTGAGGAGGAGGAATAAACCCTGTCTGCCTGCCCGCCGTGCCCCCAGCCCCCCAAAACGCTGTGTGAAACCCGGCCAGGAGAGCTCTTGCTGGAGTAATTAATTCCCTTATCGGATACCAGCGCAAAACAACCCCCCCCTCCTCGATATTTAAAATACTCCCGGTGCCGAGCGAGGATTCACAAACGGGTGTGTGTTGGGGATTATTTCTGGTTAGACCCAATTAGATTATCATGTCTAAGAAAAGAATAAGCCTATTCAGCGCAGGAACCCCCACTGACGAGCCAAATGGCGAGTGAGATGTTACAATTATTAGGCACACAGTGGAAAAAAAAGAGGAAAAAAGAAGAAGAAGAAACCCAGTCTGGTGTTGCGCTTGTCGGGGGAAACCCGGGGTTTGGCTTATGGATGGGAGATGCCCCCGCAAGCGGCGTGTTTGCCCACAGTCAAGCCTTGATTCATCTCTTTGCCTTCCCGAAAGGGTGCCGTGGTCTCTGGGAGGAAAAAAAACAATCAGTGGTTTTGAGTTGGGACCGATTGATTGGATCGGTGAAAGGAAGAGATGTCATTTGGGAGAGCAGAGCGCATTAGATGGGCATAACATAAATATGGGAGATAACAGGACCGCGCCTGCGATGTCTTGAGGTGCTTGGAAGGAGTTAAATGGCATCTGTTTTTCAGAAGATGGGCTGAAATGCAGGGTGAGAGGGCGAGTGGTGCAGCCTGGCTGGAGGGAGCGGCAGGCCGTGCAGACGCATGTCTGTGCAGATGGGGTGTTGGATGGTCTGCTCCCTGCGGGAGGAGCTGCGAGATGGGGCCCGGACGCCGCTGCTGGAGCAGCCAAAAAAGCTCCTTCAGCCTCTTCCCAAAGCCAGCCAGGGATGGCTGGTGTTCATTCCAGCTTCCAGGAAATATCCGACTGCTTTCATGAAAGAATAAGCTCCCCAGGCTGTTATTACTTTGCTTTCTCTGTGGCACTGAGGGGAAGATGACTGTGGAACTGAGGGGAAGATGACTGTGCCACTGGTCAGACCCCAGAACGGGGTAGGCAGTGGAACAGCAGGGATTAATGAGAAAGGAATGGCAATCAGAGAGGGGAAATAGAAGATGAGGAATATTTTCTGTAGGGAGAGAGGATTAATCAGGAGGTGAGAGCATGAAGAAAGAGATGCTGAAGGTTATGGGACTAAATCTCACCTTCTTTACGTGCTGTCTTAAGAAATTAGCCTGGCACAAGTGTTGCTCGCACACTCGGAGAGCCCTGGTGAGGTCCCGAAGGGCTTTGCTGACAATAGCAATTTTTGTACCACTAATGAAATCTCCAGGACTGGTTTTGACGTTGATGAACACGCAGCTTGGGTTGAGGTACCCACTCACCACGCTGAGGAGCTTGTCCCCGTTTCTGTGGGTTTCATACGGGAAAGGTTCCTCCTGTGCAGCCTCATAAGAGTATTTTCAAGGTCTTTTCTGGTCTCTCCTTGTGCAAAACCAGCACAGGGAGCCACAACCTTCTAAAACACCTGCCTGTCTGTAAAGGACAGTGCAGGTTGGTCACGTTTTTTCCTGCAAGTGTTGTGAAATTGACATTGTTGGTTTATTTTTTCCGCTTTGAGCCTACTTTGCTGATCTTTTCCAGGAGCTCTGCGGTCCCTGCAGCAGGGGAAGGGATGAGTGTGCCTGGAGGTGATGTACCTGAGCACTACCTTGCGTTTGCAGGGCAGCTCAGTCTCCAGGAAGGTCACTGTTAAAGTGGTTTGTCCACTTCAAACACGCGTAGTCGCCTCACTGCCTCCTTCCTTGGCCTTGCTCTTCGGGGTTTGAGGTGGTGTGAATTGCAGGAGATGATGGGAAGTGCTCCGGGTCACGCTTTTTGGGTGAAGCTCTCCTATCTAACTGTGCTGATGCGCTCCACTGGTCCTTTACGGTGCCATCAATATTGACAAGGATGCACTGAGCTAAGGAATTGCTGAAGAATTGGGAAGCTGAGTGTGAAAACTCTGTAAGGTGTGTGTGGCTCTGCTGACTGAGCTGAAGGTCAACGTGGAGGGCTCTGGCTGTGTGTCAGCCTCTTGGTCCACGGGGCAAAAAACACAGGAGGATTTTCCCCGTGGGCCTGTTTTTGGGACTGGTATAGTCAGTGTACTTCCCTGGATTGCTTGTTGGGTTGTGATTTGCACTTGTCTCTGCTAGGGAGGACCAGGGTCTGTCTGTGTTTCAGGAAAACGTATTCAATGTATTTTAGAGAAAAATGCAGAGGATAACCTGAGAGAGTTCCAGGTTTCTGTCTGTAAACTGTGTTGTTTTTTCCATCCCCTCAAACTGGTGTGAATTTTCCCCTTTTGGCAGGACACGTGAAAGAGTTGCCTTAGTTTCACACGTTTACTCAAGAGTGTAAAGTCCAGGGAAGTGGTGGCGTGTTATTGCCACCAAGCATTCCTGATTTGCCCCCGAGGGGTGCTGGATAAGCAGAGAGCTGGATCCCAGCTTCAGCACAGCCCCTTGGGTGCTCGTCTGCAAGAACCTCCCTCCATCATCCCTTCCCCAACATGCTCCCTTTTCGCATAACTGATGAATTTTGGTAAACAACCCTAGTTTATTCCATAGGAAGGCATTCTTGGCGTGTGTGAGCACTGTGGAAACCCAAGTGGGCTGAATGTGTCCGTAGACATCGTGGCACCGGGTGTGGAGATGAGGGGGTAAAAGCCAAACTTCCAACTCCTGCATCAGGGTGGTCTTCCTCCCAACCGGTAACGGGGTTGCACGTTTGCAAACGACACATGGTTTAGGAGGAAGCAGCCAGGACAGAGTTGGCAGGGTAAATTGTTGCCTAATGAGCTGTGATTGACATAATTTGACTGCTGGATTACAGATCTGCGGCGAGGCTAACAGGAAATATCCTCTTACCCCTCACCAAGCCGTGGTTCGTTTTACAAAGGACTCTTCTGTGCCCGGGTCCTGGTCCCGCAGGGTGGAGGGAAGGGTCTGAAGGGCGAGGGGAGCGTGGAGGGAGAAGAAGTTTCTGCTGGCTCTGCCGTGCTCCATCCTGGGTTTAACACACGCAAGGCTTTGCCGAGAGGAACATCTTCGTTCTGCTGGAATTTCCTCCTTCACAGCAGATTTTGCCCCGGCATCGTTTTCCGCACCAGTCGAGGGGGTTTTGGTGTCTGTTGCTGAAGAATTCGAAAGCTCAGTGTGAAAACTCCCTAACGTTTCCCAGCTGTTTTCCATTCCTCCTCCTAATCCTCTATCAAATATATTATGCATTGTTTTATAATATGTTTGGAGTCTGCAAGTCATTAAAGAGCATGACATGGCTGCAGGAGGTATCTGCGAGGTAGTATTAGTTCCCTGGCTTCGATGGGGTTGGTGGGGCACGGGATTCCATGCTTTAATTCCCAAATTTAAAAGAACTCTCTTGGGGCAAATCTCAGTTAAGATCCTGTGCTCTCATGTCAGGTGGAATTTGTATCGGTTTTGTGGCATTTGAAGGCAACATTGTGGAAGTTGGGAGATACTAAATGAGACTTGGGAACCACCCTCAGTAAAAGGAGATTCCTAAAATTCAGATATGGAAGAGACCTGTTGTGTTTTCTCCTTCAGGCCCCATCTCTGAGAAGCTTCTGCCACTGGGCTCTTCCCTCCAGGTCTCATTTAAATGATTCCAGCAATGACACCTTGTGCTTGAAGAAACAACCCAGTAAATCATATTTTTGTTAAATATATGTATTCCTGAAGGGTTAAATTCCCAGCCTGAAGTAGTGCTTGGTGGTGACACATCTCTCAGGCTGCCTTGTAAATCAGTAGACGGCATTTGTAAGTTTTTCCACCTAGACATCACAGGAGAATATTTTTGTAAAACTATATATATGTATTTTTTGTGTGTGTGTGAGTGTCTGGAATACAAGGATACTGTGGTGGGTATTTAGTTAACTACCAAGTTAGTCACATTCCTAAAGTCATTTTCAGATCCCAAAAACCTGGAAGACGTAAAGCTGATAGAGACATGTGTTTTTTTTTTCTTCTCAGTAGCATTTTTCCCTACAATATAATCTCCTTAATTTATTGGGCTCTAATGATGGAGGTATGAACCCATTCTGTCAAACTGCGTGTGTCACTTGTTCCTAAGCTCCCAATAGCCCTGGAGAAAGGAGTAGGGCTTTTTATCCCAAACCCCAGGTGAAAAGGGTGGCTCTGATGCCCAGGCTGGGGCTGGACCTGGTCCCCGAAGGTCCTGGGCTGTCCCTGGGAGGGGGGCTGCTGGTGGGGTGGCTTGGCAGGGACATCCTGGGTGGGTGTGATAGCCTGGAGCTGCAAACCTGGTTACGGTAATGATGGCAGAGAGGTTCCCTCATCCTTTTTTTCTGCCTCGTGCTGGATAAACCCATCATTGTGTCACATTTCCTTGCAAATTGCTCCGCTTTTGTCGAAGGTGAGTAGCAGCAGGTCAGTCAGCTCCTTAAGGCCAGAAACAGAACGGGGTGAGGAACCTGTGAACTTGGCAGGACTGGGACTTCTTTTCCCTTTAGGTCTGAGTGGGTTTTTGGGATGTTTTTTTTTTCTTTTTTTCAGTACAGACCCTGCTTTCTGCCTGTATCCCCCGCTGTGCAGGGCTCTGGGGAGGACCTCGCAGCCACTGTGTGTGGTGGCCAAAGTTGTCTTCTGGGAAGGGGATGGGGCTCTGTGCGTCATTGGTGGGGTCAGAATAACAGAAGGCTGTTGGGTTGGAAGGGACCTCTGGAGATCATCTAGTCCGCCCCCCTGCCACAGCAGGTCCCACAGAAAGGTGTCCAGGTGGGTTTGAATGTCTCCAGAGGTGGAGACCCCACCACCTCTCTGGGCAGCCTCTGCCAGGGCTCTGCCACCCTCACAGCAAAGAGGTTCCTCCTCATGTTTAGATGGAACTTCTTATGGTCAAGTTTGTGCCCGTTCCCTCTTGTCCTGTCCCTGGGCACCACTGAAAAAAGCCTGGCCCCATCCTCCTGACACCCACCCTTGAAGGCGTTGATCAGATCCCCCCTCAGCCTTCTCTTCTCCAGGCTAAAAAGCCCCAAGTCCCTCAGCCTTTCCTCATCAGAGAGATGCTCAGGGCTCCTCATCCTCTTGGTGGTCCCCTGCTGTCCCCTCCCCAGCTCCTCCTTCCCCTGACTGTGCCCGTGTTGGATGGCCTGTGTGCAGTGGTCCTTGGGCTCGCTGGGGCCTTCACCCTTAGCCTGCACCATCATCCTCCCTCCGGTGCCTTGAAGCTTTATCAAACATCTCGTATCAACTTCCTTAGCCCCTGTGTGTGAGATAAAAGCTTTTTTTTTTGTCTGTGTCTATTTTGCAAGGTCATGCAAAACTTGGCCCTGAGGTGTTAAATGGTCTCTTCTGCGGCGCTGCGTGCAGTGGGTGATGCCCTGGAAAGAATTTGAGAGACACAAAGTGAAATTCAGAGTTTAAGAGACGATCTTGGATAAAGCAGTAGTGGTTGAGTTGTTTTTGATTGACTCTGGAATCATTTAGAGCCTCTGGAGTCTGCCTTTAGTCTTTCATATCTTTTTTTTTCTTAAATCACTAGCTTTTCGCATTGTGTGAAGAGGTATGAAAGTCTGCAGAAACTTTTTTTCCTCCCCCAGAAGAACAAAACCCAGCAGAAACACCAATGTTTGATTTCCCCCATGTGTTTGTTCAGAAGTACGTGGTGGTACTTGTTATTTTTATTATGTTTTTGCATTGTTTGGCAAAGATAACATATTGTCCAAGCAGCTTTTTAAGGAGTCCAAATCCTTTTGGAAATAAAGCAGCTGTCTAAAGGTTTGGATGTTAATTACCAACCCACGTCCTTTGCTTGTCTGGCTACTTATGAGAAGAAGGGGGTGGTATTTTTCCCTCCTGGGGTTTGAGTGCCAAGTGCTCCTTATGCTTGAGGAAGGGACTGGTCTGGGATCAACACCACCTCTGTTTTTTCTTTCATTTTGAGGGCTACACCTGTCGAATAAAAGATTTTCCCACCCCTCCAGTCTGTTAGGAAAGGTGATTTAAATCTGTCGCCTTGTTCTGTGAGTTCTGAGCTAAAGGAGGGAAAGACCCTACAGGAGTAGCTGGGTTTTTTCCTCTAGTTATTTGCAGCTCGGAATATGTCCTGAAGTGAAACCAAGCTTTGACATTAACTTTCTGATCTTTTGTTTGGTCATTAGGGTGTTTCCAAAGGGCAAATCTAGGGCTAGTTCCTGCCTTTTCCCCTAAATGTATTTTTAGTCTCAAGCTTTCAGCGTTTCTGCTCGTTTTTCAGTGTTGTTGCTGTCCTTCTTCCAAGTCAGCTGCAGAGGGGTGAGGATGAATGTACAGCCTACGTTTCAGATTTAGAAGTGGAAAATCCCTGTGATGGATTTCAGTTTTGCTTTTGCTTTTCTTGCTGACCCACGTGCTGGTCCTTCTGCAAGGTGTGACAGCTTCTGGAGCGGTTGTGACCCCACGGTGGCCTGGGAAGGACCTCCTGGGGCAGGTTTGTGCTCTGGTGGCACTGTCACAACTTCTGTCCAGCTGCAGTGGTGCCACACCGGCACAGATGTCCCATGTGGACCTGTAGACTTGATCAACTTAAGTTGGTCTCTCTGGTTTTTCTGTTAGGTCCTGACAACTTGTTGTCAGGAGTCAACAGGGTACCGTGATGTCCCTTGGGAGAGTTTGTCCCATTGACACCATGGCTGGTGTGTGAGGGAACGTGCCTGGCACATGTGGATGAGCTGACTTGTGCCCAACCAAATGTGAAGCTTCATGGAAACTTAGAATCACAGAGTGGTTTGGATTTGAAGGAACCTTAAAGTCCATCCAATGCCACCCCCTGCCCTGGGCAGGGACACCTCCCACCACACCAGGTTGCTCCAAGCCCCATCCAGCCTGGCCTTGAACCCCTCCAGGAATGGGGCAGCCACCACTTCTCTGGGCAACCTGGGCCAGGCTCTCACCACCCTCACACCAAAGAAGTTCTTCCCCAGATCTCATCTCCATCTCCCCTCTTTCAGGTTAAAACCATTACCCCTCATCATGTGAAAGGGCATCATCAACTTTGAGCTCCTTTTAAACCAAGGTGCTAATGGGACTCTCCTAACCAAGGTGTTCTTACATAACAGAAACTGCAAATTTAAAATTTCTAAAAAAAAATATTAAATCATAGGATCATAGAATGTGTTTGGTTGGAAGGGACCTTTAAAGGTCATCTAGTCCAACCCCCTGCAGTAAGCAGGAATGTTTTTAACTAAGTGAGGTTGCTCAGAGCCTTATCAAACCTGATCTTGGATGTCTCCAGAGATGGGACCTCCACCACTTTTCTGGACTACCTGTTCCAGTGTCTCGCCACCTTATTGTCCTAAGTGGTAAGGTCTTTGTCCTGCTTATAGTTTTTTAAGGGTGATCTTCCAGGAGAGACAGTGGCAGAGGCCTGGTGGTCACAGCAACATCTCCCCAGACCACCTCCTTGGGGTGGTTTGGTTGGGCAGGGAAGGGAAGGCTGATGGCCAGATCAAACCATGGAGGAGCACGTGTCTCTGCTGCCATCATGACCTTGCTCGGAGTGGGAGCTGAAGAGCTCTCCACTGCTCGATGAAATGAATTATGCAAAACATGCTAATGCAGCAGTGCTCTTCAGCAACAGCTTATTTTTAAGCATCTGGGCTGCCTCTTGAGTTGGAATCAAGCACGTTATGATCAGGATCCAAATACTTCCTGGTGCAGGAAGCCATAAGGGAAACTGGGAGAGAAGTGTGTGGATTTTCCTTATCCCTTTGGAGTGCTGTGTCCTTGGGAGCTGTCTGACACCAGAATCATAGACTTGTCTGGGTTGGAAGGGACCTTTCAGATCATTGAACCCGACCATCACGTCCAACCATCCAAAGGCACAGCTTTGCAGGGTGGTGGTTGGTCTCTCGAGCGCTTGTGGATGGAGGGTGAGAGAGGGAGAAGTGAACGTGATTTTCTTTGGTAACCAGAAGATTAGACCCTAAAACCAGCTGAGGAGCAGAAACTGTGCGTTGCCTGTTGTGAGAAGAGCAGTTTGAAATGTGCTCCCGGGCAGGGAAGCGGTGATTCTGGCCGCTGGAGAACTTCCGCAGCGAGCAGCCGCGTTGTAGACAAACTGAGCCTGAGTTATTGTTTGTTTTCTTCTTTGTTTGTTTGGCAGAGTCCAGTTGGGAATTTGGTATGGGAAATAAGTGACACCAACTCATTCAATTTGATTTAGAATTGAGTTAAAAATATCTTCTAGCCCCACCTCCAGCTCTTAGGAGCCAAAGACCTCAGCCAGATAGGCAGGTAAAAGCGCTTTCAGCTGCTCTTCCTTAAAAAGCAGTAATTTTCCCATTTATCCCGTCCTGCCAATTCCAATTCCGAGGGGTCTGTGTAGTAAAAAGAGCGGGTTTTTACTTCAGATCACTCCAGTTGAGACCAAAGGGCTGTGCTCTTCCCCGCTGGGAGATGCCGTGCTCCCGGTTACCTCTGCAAAGGGCTGTAGGTACGTGATGTGCATCCCCCGTTTTAACTGAATGTTGTTTCACTTATTTTTGACCTGGATCATCTGTTTCGTGGCTCTAACCACTCAAGAGGCACAACATTCTATATGGACATATTGGAAAATACAAGCATTAATTTTTCCCAGGCTGTGTCTCTGCCTAAAATAGCCTCTCGCTGCCTTTCACAAGTGTTTCATTGCATAAAGACTCGGATAATGTATAACTTGCCCATGCTCAGCTATAACTAACATACTGTAGAGATTCAACATGTGTTGGTTTTCAATTTACCATGGAACCTCTAAGAGAACAAGTGCTTGTCTTCTGTAACTGGGCAGCGTTAAACATATATTTAGGGAGGATATTCATAAAGGGACATAATAGCTGCATTGTATTGGAAATGAATGGTCTTCAGAGGGCGATGCGTGGACCTCCAGGGCTCGGCATTGCAGCTCTTGAGAGCAACTTTGTGGACTTGATCATGAGCTGGATACATGCCCAACTGCTTCCCGGCTGGAGAGGCAAGCGGGGACACCTCCGCACGGGAGCCCTGGGGTTGGTCCTGTGGTGTGCTGAGGCTGCTTGGGTGGTGGCAGCCTGGCCTGTGCCCCAGAGAATGCTCCCCATCTCGGAAAGAACCTTGGGGAAACCCCTAGAAGGCATGACTTCTCTCATCAGCTTGTCTGGATGGCACAGGGCACTGTGACCTCCTGCCCTTTCAGAAGCCACATCCAAGTCCAGTGGGCAGCAGTGCTTAGTGATGGCAGCAGGAGCCCTCAGAGCTGCCCTTGTCTTCTCCAAAGCTGTCACCTGCTCTGGCCACTCTCCTCCACGTGGAGGTTGGCTGAGGGCAGAACTTGCTCCTGGACAGAACATCCTTGGGATCCCTTCCAACTCTAGCCATTCTATGATTCTATATGAAGAAGTCTTAGGGTTTTTAGTGTGTTTGGGTGCTGTGGGAGATATCTTAAAATACAAGAATTAGTGGGGTGTTTCTTGTGTTTGGGTTGTTTTCTTTTTTTAATATATTTTAAATATACATTATTTGGCCAGAAGTCATTTTACTATAAAAGGAGTGAATATAGCTTGTACATCTGTTACTTGTTTGTCTGCGAAATGACTGTAGAGTGGAGGCCAAGAGTGAAGAATAGAGGGTTGCACAAATTGGCAAAGTTTCTGTAGTCTTTCAGAAGCCAGCAATTAAAATGAAGCAGCAAATTGTTCAATCCAGAAATTCTGGTTGTTCCATCCATCTGATGCTCTGGCAAGTCCCTCTGCTGACTCCTCTTGTCCTGCTTCCCACCTTGTAAAAGAGGCAAATGAATTAACACACATCTTCCTCGGGCAGTTCTGAATTCTGGAGCCAGATGTTCCAGCAGAGGTAGGTGGCACCGTTACCCAAAGGGTCTGTGAAGGGATGGAGATCACTTGGCAGAGTTTATCCAGCAGGTTTCTGACAGAAGTTTCCAATAATTCAGTCTGTTTGGGAGTGCTTCAGAGGGCTTTCTGCCCAGCGTTCAGCCTTGCAAATACTGGAGATCAAATAAATTAACTATCACAAATATTGAACTTCAAGCCTGGTCAAACAGAGCTTTGATGTGTTTAAGGCCAGGCTGGATGGGGCTTGGAGCAACCTGCTCTAGGGAGAGGTGTCCCTGCCCATGGCAGGGGGGGTGGAACTTGATGATCTTGAAGGTCCCTTCCAACTCTGACCATTCTGTGATTCTATGATTCTGTGATGGTGCAGGCATATGTGAGAACCTCTGTGTGTCTGTAGGCTCTCACAGGTGGGTTAGGTCAGCCTCTAGTTGTCTCTTCTCTTGGATATAATAAGCCTAATTCTGCAAATATCAATGGTTGTGTTCCACCTTCATAGGCAGATGTGTTACCTGGTGTCAAAATAATACTGGTGTACGGAGTTTTACTGGGGAGCTGATGAGCAGGTAAATCACTGCCCACCATGGGCCCACTTTTGAGGACTGTGGGGTGGGTGGGCATCCCACCCCGACAAAAGCTACTGGCTTGGAGTTTGTTTTTCATTGCTTTTGCAGTGAAAATTGTTGCTTGATGGCCAGCAACACTCTTCAGGGAAACTGAACAGGTGAATTTGACATAGTGATAGTGGATTGAACCAGGAAGCATTTGGTAGTAATTTGAATCTGACAGGATCTGGCTTGCAGGTAACTCTGATGAATTGTTGTGAATCTTGCTCTCTAAAAATTGCAGTTTCTTAAAATAGTCTCCAAGTTGTCACATTCCCAGTGATGCTCACCCTGTTCTGCTCCCTGTCAGAGCTTCAAATGCAGAAGCCTGTTCTCTTGATCATGTAAATGAGTGTCTAAGTGTGGCAAATGCACAGTATTCTTTTTTTTTGGTAAATAAAACAAGAATTTGTGTACTTTTCATGCATCTTTTATCCATGAATCTTTGACAAGCCTTGCAGTGCTGTGGAAGAGGATGAGGAGTGAGAGTTACACTCCTTACCTTTTGAAGAAGGAAGTTTGAATTGCTCTGAAAACACAGCAACAGGGCAGAGATTAGAAGTAAGGTCTCCCAACTTCCCAGCACTTGCCGTAACTCCTGGGAAGAGGGAATGGGAATGTTGGGAACATGTGTTTGACACATTGGGAATCCTGCTGTGCGTCTCTCCAAATAGCGTGGGGACTCGGCAGCTGGCATTTGGCTCTTTGAAGTCACCTTTCCTTTAAAGTCTGTAATTTATAAAGCCCAGTTACACAGAAGCGGAAGAGCAGCGTTTATTTTGTTTATTTTCTGGTGTTTCAGGGCATCTTTTTCTCTTTGCATTCAAAAATAAAAATAAAATCTCATTTTGTTCTGGTTTTGGCTGGGACAGACTTACTGGTTTTGTTTGCTTCTGACTTTCTCTTCCCGTTTTCAATTTTCTGTTGTGTTCTGGAGGTGAGATGGGTTTTTTTTGTGTCCCTGTTTGTGTGTGCACACGTGTGTGAACTGAAATATCTCTTTGATTCCAGCAAGGCATATTTCAGATAATTGACCTCTAGGTCCAGAGGAGGGTGGGAGAGATGGTATCCATCCCTGGATGCTGGTTGTTGCTGCTGTCTGTTTTAGTACAGCCTTCTCTTTTGGAGAAGCAAAGGCAGTGTCAGAACTGGGATGGGGCTTGTTTTGGGAGAGAAAAACGATGATGAGAGGGGGTCTTGAGGGTCTGAAGAATCACCTTGACCTAGATGTTAATTCTGTGTTTTCTATGAGTAGAAAAAAGACAAATTTCTTCTTCAGTGTAGAGATGTGTGAGCAGATGGGTGATGTACACAAAACACAGGGGAGGAAATGCACTTCTCTCTACTAATTTTTAAATCCTTGTATATGAGAAGCTGTAAAACCTGGGATAGACAGTCAACAGTCTTTTCCTTGTGCACGTTTGCCCTGCTGAATGCATCCCTGAAAAGAGATTCATCTGACTCGGATCAAATGCCGAAAGAAGGGGAGAGGAGAAATTTGGGAAGCTCTGTCTCAGACCCTGTAGGGATTAAAGTGAAGTGACCTTTTGGATCAGCTCATGTGAAGGTTTCCATGATCAGGTCTGTGACTGGTGACCTTTCCCTCCAGCTGAGGCATCTCCCTCGCACACGGTGAGCCTGAAAACCTCTTTGTGTGGCAAATTCCTGGCACCGTATCGTTATCCCACTTGTCCAGCTCAATGTTTGTAGGCCATCGCTTGGTAAGCGAGCAGCAGAGATGTTTTCCAGAAATAAAGCTTTGCCTACACCCCTAAATCCAGGCTGCTGCACAGACCAGGAGGCAGGTGGGCTTCCTCTGTGGTGGAGAAGGGTTTTGGTAGAAGATTAAGTGCCTTGATTGGAAAAGAAAGGAAATTATAAAACCAGCCAACAGTTTTCACGTGCCCCTGCGTCCTGAGGTACTGCCCTGATTCCAGGGGTCATCGTGGTCACGCTGGATTTCTCATTGAGATGAGGAACTCAGATACCTCCGAACCTGAGCGAGGCAAAAATTGATTAAGCATGAAATTCTTCTGTGGCTGGCTGGCAGACAAAAGGTTGCACAACTGAAAGGGAAAAGCCCTTTTGCTTAGAAAGCTCAAAGCTATTGTTCGTTGGGTTTGGCTAATGTTTGTTTTTATGTCTGGTGGCAAATCCTTGTTAAAGGTGAATTATCTCTTCTGTTCTAGCAAGGGGAGTGGAAACTGCCCAGTTGCACTTGCAGGGCATTCGGGATATTCCTAAAACTTGGATCCTTTTTGGGTGCAGCGCGGAAGTGGTGATCCTTGAGGTGCGGCAGCCCGTGTAGAGCAGAGTGTTCCTTGTGCTTCTAGTACAAAGCACAGTTCCTTGTACTCAATCAACCCAGGCGGGACAAATAAATAAGCAAAAAGGCACGTGTGTGCACTGAAAGGGCAAAAAAAGAACACCTCTTGTCATATTTTTAAGGTTATTTACATCCTTGTTTGGGTACCTGCTCCTAATTGCTACTGCTGTGCCAGAGACGCGAAAAGACATGTAAGGAATCATAGAATCATAGAATGGTCAGAGTTGGAAGGGACCTTAAAGATCATCCAGTTCCAACCCCCCTGCCCTGGGCAGGGACACCTCTCCCTAGAGCAGGTTGCTCCAAGCCCCATCCAACCTGGCCTTAAACACTTCCAGGGATGGGGCATCAACAACTTCCCTGGGCAGCCTGTTCCAGTGCCTCACCACCCTCACAACAAAGAACTTCTACCTAAGATCTCATCTCAATCTCCCCTCTTCCAATTTAAAACCATTCCCCCTCGTCCTGTCACTCCACTCCCTGACCAAGAGTCCCTCCCCAGCTCTCCTGGAGCTTCCTTCAGATCCTGGAAGGCTGCTCCAAGGTCTCCCCAGAGCCTTCTCTTCTTCAGGCTTGAACAGTCCCAGCTCTCTCAGCCCTTCCCCTCTTCACAGGGGGAAAAAAAATCCTATTTGGATTTATTCCATCTTCAGAAACGGTGGGGTTAGGAATTACTCATTAAAAGATATTCCTTGTGCAGCAGCTCTGCATGTGTGGCATCTGCCCGAGTGGTCCCTGCCAGCTGGTGGGTCACAGCAGAGCCCTGTTTTAGAGGCTTTGGTGAACCCTGAGCACCACATTTTGCTGCCCCGAGAGTTTTTTCTCACACAGATACCAGTGGAAAAACAGGGTGTCTTTTGCTGAACTGCAAAACAGTGCAGCCAAAACACTGATTAAGGCCTTGGACGTGGCTGCTCTTGTCCTGCTGAGGTTCTTTCTTGCGTGGCTGACCTTGTGCTGGGTGATACCACGTCCATAGTCACGTCTGCTGTCCCTCTGTGGGAGCTGTGTACTCCGACCCTCCAAAGCTCTCTAATGACCTAATTTTGGTTTCCAAGTTGCTGCTACTTGGGGCCTGGCTGTGGGCTGCTTCCTCCTCTTTGAATTAGTAGAGATTTTTAGTTTTCTGCTTATTCCCTTAATTAGCAATTTTGGAGTTAAAACATTCTCTTTCCTCATAGGAGTGGAAATCAGCAGCTTTTGTAGCATCTCATCTCATCAAAATGCTTTATATAGTGGTTAAAATTGAGCAGATTTATGGATTTTTCTGGCCAGCTCCATCCTTGGAGATGTCTGTGCAGGTCCCTCCCACAGGGACATCTGAGAAGCTGTGCCCATCTGGGGTTGGAATGGTGTTGGCATCTGCAGAGGTGGCATTGGCATCACTGTTCCTGCCACCCTAACTGCCAGCACAGGACAGAGACTTCCAGAAATGATGGCCCTGGTGAGGCCCCATCTGGAGTTGGAATGGGCACAAACAGGAACATAAATCCCATCTCAACATGAGGAGGAACTTCTTTGCTGTGAGGGTGGCAGAGCCCTGGCAGAGGCTGCCCAGAGAGGTGGTGGGGTCTCTGTTTCTGGAGACATTCATATCCCACCTGGACACGCTCCTGTTGGACCTGCTCTGGGTAGACCTGCTCTGGCAGGGAGTTGGAGGAGATGATCTCCAGAGGTCCCTTCCAACCCCACATCACTCTGTGATTCTGTGAGAACTTAAAAAGTTGTTGTGTTTGCACCTTGAACCCCAGGAGTTTTAGGAGGTGGCATCTTCCAGCTCCCAAGCAGTGCTTTCTGGTGGGATGGCCTTTGCTCCTGTGGAGCTGCCAGATCTCTGGGGAAGGAGAGACCTGTGGGGACTCTGGGAGGAGGTAGCAAGGGTTATTTATGACCTGTGTGGGAACCTTAAAGGCATTTTTAGTGTTTTCAGGAGCCTTGGACGAAGTAGAGCCTTGGCTTTGGGTCGCTGTGCTTTGTGGATGCGTGTGGTGATGTGGGAAGTGGTGTGGTTGCGCGTGGAAAAATACGCAGGAGCAAGCTGGTTGACACACTTGGTGTGTTTATTAGCAAAGCCAAGGGCACTCTGGCTTCATGGCAAACAGAGATTTACTTTATTTTTTTATTTTTAAATATTTTTATGTGAATGGGAGGCTTCAAACCCCATTGAGGATCTGGCTTAGAGACCAGGCTGCTCCTTCTGCCCTGGGTTATCTCGAAGGCATTTCTGGCTTCGTGGGAGGGAATGTGGCTGAAGAAACATCAACAAGTGCACTTCATTAGGGGAGCACAGGCGAAAATTTTTTGCATTACTCGGAGGCTGAACTGTGTTGTTTCTGTCTTGTTTGTGTCCTCGGTGGCGGATGGAGGGAGGGATTTTTGCCTACTGTGCATTTGGGCAGCAGCGAGCCGTTTGACAGTGGATAATAAAAAATCATGGTAACGATAGAGCTGGGGGAGGGAGGGATAAAAAGACAGGCTGGTGGGGCTGTGGGAAGCCCTGCTGCTCTCCGGGGGATGCTGTGCTTGAAGGAAGAGGTTTTTAACTGTATCTTCACTGGTGCTGTTGTCTTCTCCGTCAGCCGAGGACCTGTGTCCTGTGATAGCCCATGCCAGCCCAGAAANAACAGGTTGCCCAGGGAAGTTGTTGATGCCCCATCCCTGGAAGTGTTTAAGGCCAGGCTGGATGGGGCTTGGAGCAACCTGCTCTAGGGAGAGGTGTCCCTGCCCATGGCAGGGGGGTTGGAACTTGATGATCTTGAAGGTCCCTTCCAACTCTGACCATTCTGTGATTCTATGATCTCTCCTGCCACGTTTTTATCACGTTGGGATCACCTTTACACTCTTCCTTCTCTTTGGTTTTTGCTGGGAGCAGGCTGCAGCTCGCAAGCAGCCGAGCTCTTGGAGTGCTGTCCCTGTGTTTTTGTGTGTCACGAGACCTCCGTGGTGTTTGCACATCCTCTCCAGGGCCTGCATTTGTGCAGCATGTGTTTTTGCAAATTCATGTTAACCATGGTGCCGTTTTTTTCTACTTTTATGTCACATTATGATCTCTGGAAAATGTCACAAAGCGTTTCAGCTGAGTAAGAAATCAGAATATGAACCCTTTCTTTTTCAGCTAATTGCCTGCTGTTGCTGCTCCATCCCCAGGGATCCTCAGTGGCTGTATGGCTCTGGGCTCTGCCCCGTGCACGTCTGTATCCCACAGGCTTGTCCCAGTGTTAAAATAGTCCCTCAGGTCCCCTGGAAGTGACAAGGCACGTGGGTACAGGCTAATGCTGAAATGTGTTTGTCTTAAAAGCAGGATTTGCCTCTGCTGAGCGGTTTCTGGGAGCCTGCTGGGTGCAGGTCAGAGCAGGTGGGTGTTTATCAGGCTGAGCTGCATTGGACCAGCAAGGAATCATGGAATTGTCCATGTTGGAAGGGATCTTTAAGACCATCGAGTCCAATCATCAGCCCAACACCACCCAAATCCCCACTGACCCTTGTCTCATGCCCAGCTTTTAAATCCCTCCAGGGATGGTGACTCCACCACTGCCCTGGGCAGCCTCTTCCAAGGCTTGACAACGCTTTGGGTGAGGAAATTATTCCTAATATCCATCCTAAACCTCCCCTGGTGCAACTTGAGACCAATTCCTCTTGTCCCATGACCTGTTCCTTGGGAGAAGATACCAATCCCTACCTCTCTACATCCACCTTTCAGAGGATGTGCAGCCTGGGGTGCAGGGAATAGCAGCAGGGACAGGGGGTGAGGACACCTCCTTCCAGGGCTGGCATGGCCAAGAGCAGGGTCCACTCGCTCAGAGTTGGTGTTCCTCCGATAAAGAACTGTGCTGTACAGGTGTCCTGCACTAAAATATTGTGTTTTTTTGGATTTCTGGGAGACTGTGTGTATCTGAGCAGTTGGTGTGTAAGCAAGGAGCTCAGGCGAAGCAAATGTGGTTCCCCTGAGCTGATGGCACTTGCCCTCTGAAACGTGTGGTTCACTTGGAATATCTGGTGGACATCACTTTCAATTTCAATGTCACTGATGTTGAAAGATGCTTTCCAGTAGATTCATGGGTCCTGATTTTGCTGGTGTTGAAGGCTCTTCTGCTTCTACAGGGATGCATGGACATGTTGGGGGGGTAACAATTGAGCTCTTGGTTTATTTGAAATGATGACATCTCGTTGGTGCTGGGGATGAGGAGCAACAGCAGCAAAAGGCACTAACTTGAAAGGAATCCTTGTGTCAGTGTTGGCAAGGGCTGTTAGTGGTTCCGTGTCTGTAGGTCCAAATCTAATCTTTGTCCTAATCTGACAAATTTAGGAGTTGAGGGACTCCAGAGGTGATCTCTGATCTTCCTTCTTGGTAAAAAATACACTCTTCCTTGTGAGTGTGGTAATTCTCCGTGGTACAAGATGGGACAAGGGGCTTTGTTTTATTTCCCTCTTGTCTGGATGCATAAGATGAAGTTAATACCCCCAGTTCCTTGGAGCTTTACTGATGGAGACTTGGACAGAGTTTATTCCTGCATTTTATATATGAGCTCCTGTGAAATTAAAAGGTTTTATTTCACTTTGGGTAAAAGTAACCATACTTATAAACCTTTAAGAGTAGACCACTTTGGTTAGAGTTTTATACCAGGTTCTTCCCTTCCTTCTTTCTGTTAAGTCCTCAGACCCTCAGATTACATGGGAATATAAAACTTCCATTGTAATATGCAGCATTTTTTTTCCAAAGATTTCCCAGAGTCCCGTGTTGTGTGGAGGTTGTGTTACACGAACAACCGTTTCACTTGTAGCTTTAGCCACACGTGATTTAGGACCTGCAGAGGTTTTTACTGTTCTTTTACTTAATAGTTAAATCATCTGGAAAACATATTCAAGTTTTTTATATTATATCGTGTAATTTTTCTGATATTAAACCAGTCTAAAAGTTGCTGTAGGTTTTCTTCAGCACGCAACTGATGTCCCACCTCAGCAGAGTGTCTGTGGTCGGTGCTGGGTACATCAGCAAGAACTTCTTTGGGTTTAAATTCTGGTGCGCAAGCTCCAGATGACACAAAATTCCTCTTTACCCTTAAAGCAAAATTCAGGTCTTGGGTACAAGGAGTTTCACTTCAAATTGACAGGTACTTTAGCAAGTCCATTGCTGCTCCTCAGTAGGTGTTATCACAGAACGCTCTGGGGTTGGAAGGGACCTCTGGAGTTCATCTGCTCCAACCCCCTGCCAGAGCAGGTCCCACAGGAACATGTCCCACTGGGTTTGAATGTCTCCGGAGATGGAGACTCCCCCACCTCTCTGGGCAACTTCTTCCAGGGCTCTGCCACCCTCACAGCAAAGAAGTTCCTCCTCATGTTGAGATGGAACTTCTTACACGTGAGTGTACGATACTCAGAAGCAGTTACCAGTAGAAGAGATTTCTAATGGTGAAACCATTTGCTTATATAGGAATTTTAGTTTAAATTCTTTAGAATCAGAGGTTTTAGCCATCTTGTTACACAAGTTCACGTGCTGGCACATGGCTCATACCCAAGTGTGGTGCAGTTGGGGCAGCAACTTGGTTTTGATGTTGTCATTGATCATACAAATAAGTCCTTTATTGCTTTGTGTGTGAACTTCATCTTTCCTCAGAACTTTTGGCTGGATCAGATTTCGTTATCAAATTTCATATGCCGAATCCTCAAAAGCTATTCCTTTAAGCAGCAAGTCATTTTTGTTAATTCATAAATAAGGAAGCCAGGAAAACCTCAAATGAGACTTAATAAACTCTATTACCAGCATTTTATGCATAAGATGAATTGAATAATAGAAACCAGAGCTTTGTTCATATATTCCCTTTCTTCTTAGTTTCCTGAAAATGAGTTAGGGATGGTCAAGGGCAGAGTTTATGCAAATTGACAGCTAATGGATCAGCTCCTCTCCAAATAAAGACAGAGAGCAGGCAGTCTTGTATTCTCTTAGGCCAAGTTTAATCATTTGGAGTAGAAAACCAAGGCACAGTCTCATACAAATATAACACTGACCTGCTAAAAAATGCAATAAATTTGTAGGTTTTGGGAATTTGATGGTCACAAAAAGGCACTGCCCCAAGTCAGTCATATTTCTCACCAGACCAGATGAGATTTTTGTCTCTGAAAATGTATAATCTAACGAGAGACTTCCAGCTCTTTAATTAGAGTGTTATTTCCATCTTAACATACGAATATTGGAGCTGGAAACCCAGCGGAGATGCAGACCATTAGTTAGATTCATGAAGGACAGATGCCTGGGAAAAAAATGCTGGGTATTAAATAAAAAGGCTTTATATTAAAGGTCAGTATTGAAGGGGAGAGTCCTGCAATCTGTTTTCGAGGAGGTAATCCAGGAAAAGGGATCTGGGCCTGGGGAAGGAGGTGGGGGGGAAACCAGCCTGTGTTGATCCAGGGAGCTAATGGGAGATCTTCATCAGATGTTCCTGGACTGGTTTTGTGCACTGGAGGGCTGCAGACACGGAGTAAGCAGAACCTGTAGCTCTAGGAAGGACTGCTCTTCTCCAGGAACTCAGATGAAAAGTATTATTTACATTTTAGAAGTGTTAAAAAAAAGTAGCCTCTTAATTTTTTGGAGGGCTGATGGTTAGTCCAGCCATGCTTGGTTCAGAAGGTCTACCCTCACTCCAACTAAAGAGCTTTTTGTAGAATCACAGAACCATAGAATGGTTTGGGTGGGGATGGACCTTGAAGATCACTCAGTTCAACCCCACTGTGCTGGGCAGGGACACCTCCCACCACACCAGGTTGCTCCAAGCCCCATCCAACTTGGTCTTCAACCCCTTCAGGGATGGGGCAGCCACAGCTTCTCTGGGCAACCTGTTCCAGTGCCTCACCACCCTCACACCAAAGAAGTTCTTCCCCAGATCTCATCTCAGTCTCTCCTCTTTCAGTGTCAAACCCTTTCCCCTTGTCCTAGGACTCCCCTTCCTCATCAAAAGTCCCTCCCCAGCTTTTCTGGATCCCCTTCAGGAACTGGAAGGGGCTCTAAGGTCTCCATGGAGCATACTCTTCTCCAGGCTGAACCCCCTGGCTGGAGCAGAGGAGCTCCAACCCTCCCAGCATCTCCATGGCCCTATGCTGGACCTATTCCAAGAGGTCCATGGCCTTCCTATGCTGAGATGCTGCCCAGTTCTGGTCTGGTCTCTTCATGTGAAGCACTGGTTCTCTTGCACAAACATCAGCACAGAGGTAGAGAGAATGAGAACAAGCTTTGGGACAAGATGTATCTTTTGCAGAGCTGGCCACTGGGCAATGAGGGACAGCCCTACGGTGGCCTCTTCCCTCTGCAGAAGAGGTCCCCACTGTGGGTTTATCCCCAAATTATCTTGGACTGAGGTTGTAAATCTGTCCCCCAGCCTGGGGACAAGGGAGGGCTGAGGAACGTGTGAGAGAGAAGCTGTTTAATTACATAGCACATTTCTCCATGCAATTCTATAGTGGTGATTAGCGTTACCAATATGGGTATGGGATATCTTCCCCCTCACCCTTAACTGAGGGTATTTTAAAGCTCTTAAAAACAAGAAAGAAAAAAGGAATCCAATTGTTTGCAAACTTTAAATAACCAGTGAGTAAGTGGACCTGTGGTGTGCTACTTAATACTCGGGGTGTTCGTCTCTCACAGCAGCGGCTCCAGCAGTTTATTTTAGGGTTTGAGAAGTCTAGGAAAAGATTTGCTTTTGTCCATTCCCTTTGTTGGATTTCTCAGGTGTGTTTGCCTTAGATACCCTGTCAGAGTCACAAAAGAAACAGAAAGAAAAGAGGGTGGCTCCCTAGTCCTTTTTTTCCCCCTTGGAGAACACAGTCCGTCCCTCCCTCATCTCTCCCCTGCCAGGAGAATCCGGTTTTTCTTTGCCTTTTAAAATGAGTAGGACTCCTGAACTGGGAGTATTTTGATGCCATCTGCTACCTCTAGCTTCATGAAACCCTTACAGATGATGAAATAATTTGGTTTTACTGTTACGTGTGGCATCTCTGGTCTCTCCATGTTCTACATCCCAACAGTTCACAGACTTCTCTTCTTTCTTTATGCTTTGCTGAAACCTGGAGACAGGGAGTTTAATTCCTCCAGTCTTAGTCTCGTTTGCTCCAAGGTGCTTGAGAAGCCCATCATGGTTTCTGAAAATGTTCCTTTATTCTGTGTATTCCCTTCCCTTGGTGGCCTGGGGACCGACCTTCTGGGGGTCCTCTCCACCCTCTCCCTCTCCTGCCCTTGCCACATCCCAGTGCCCAGCCCTGGGTTTCACAGCTTGTTATTCCTCCTGCAGCTTTTTATCTTGTACTTGACTCCTCTCGCCCGGGCTGAGCTACAAGAGCTACTTTTCCATATCTTAATCCTCATCTGTCTAAATCAATCCAGGTTTTTTTTGCTCCTGGATAATACTGTCCCCTGGTTGTCTCTGTTCAATATACCGCAGGTTTCCTCGCATGTCCCTTAAGCAGCTTACATATAAAAAGGAGGATAATTTCCTAGTAATTTCCTGGGTTACCCAATTAAAATTTAGTTGTTCCAGTAATTCGGTGCAAGAGTTATTTATAGCACAGGCATTGGTGGAGTCTCGGGGTAGCCTGGAGTGCTCGAGCTCTCTTGGCTCCACGATGGGGAAAGAGGGACCACAGGCATCTGATGGGAAGGTGCTGCCCGTGAAAAGTCCATCCTGACTTACTTTGGCATCTGGCAAGGGCAGAAAACACAGTGGGTTGGTTTTTTTTTTCTGCATTGACACGCTGGAGGGAAGGGATGCCATCCAGAGGGACCTGGGCAGGCTGGAGAGGTGGGCTAATGCAAATGGCATGAAGTTCAACCAAGCCAAGTGCAGAGTCCTGCACCTGGGACGTGGCAATCCCAGGCACAAATCCAGGTTGGGCAGAGAGTGGCTGGAGAGCAGCCCTGAGGAGAAGGACTTGGGAGTGCTCCTGGATGAGAAGCTCCCCATGAGCCGGCAGTGCGCGCTGGCAGCCCAGAAACCAACCCCAGCCTGGGCTGCAGCAAAAGGGTGAGCAGCAGGGCCAGGGAGGGGATTCTCCCCCTCTGCTCTGTGCTCCTGAGACCCCACCTGGAGTCCTGTGTCCAGCTCTGGAGTCCTCAACACAGAAAGGACACGGAACTGTTGGAACAGGTCCAGCGCAGGGCCACCAAGATGCTCAGAGGGCTGGAGCAGCTCTGCTGTGAGGACAGGCTGAGAGAGCTGGGGCTGTTCAGCCTGGAGAAGAGAAGGCTGCGGGGAGACCTTGGAGCAGCCTTCCAGGATCTGAAGGGAGCTCCAGGACAGCTGGGGAGGGACTCTTGGTCAGGAAGTCTAGTGACAGGACGAGGGGGAATGGTTTTAAATTGGAAGAGGGGAGATTGAGATGAGATCTTAGGAAGAAGTTCTTTGGTGTGAGGGTGGTGAGGCACTGGAACAGGTTGCCCAGGGAAGTTGTTGATGCCCCATCCCTGGAAGTGTTTAAGGCCAGGCTGGATGGGGCTTGGAGCAACCTGCTGTAGGGAGACGTGTCCCTGCCCATGGCAGGGGGGTTGGAACGTGATGATCTTTAAGGTCCCTTCCAACTCTGACCATTCTATGATTTTTAGCAAAGCCTTAGCCCGTATTTTCATTGCAGAGTGTTGGGATTTGCAGGGGATGATGCTGCTGCGGTGTTCCCGTGGGATGCGGCGCTGGGGCCGGCTTTTCTTCCCCGTCAGCCAAGGGACCTGGTTGGGACCCAACTCAAACACAGCCCGACGTAAAGAAGCGTGGCTCTGGCCCACAGATGTTTCAAATGAATCAGGCTGCTTGTCTTTATGTCTCAGCTGGGGTTAACTCCTGGACTCTGGAAAATAAAGCCGGTCTTTTTTATTGCTGCGGAGGCCGCATTGTTGAGCTGATGCCATGGGTGCTCGGTGATGGATGCTGGAGCCCCAAACAGCTGGCTGGGAGAGCCGTACAATGGTGAGGCAATACGCAGCTTACCCGCCCAGGGATGATGTGATTGAATCTCAAACAGATAAACACAGCTTTGTCTCTCCTCCCTGAGCTCTCCCCCACTGTTTCCAAACGCTAAAACTTACAGAAATGAGAGATATTTAGCAAAGCAGCTAAAAAACTCCATCAATTTCCCCGAAGGCAGTAGTGTTAATGACATGTGACAACTCCAAAGCAGCAGTAATAATCTTTCTGGTCGTTAATTTCGGGCACAGATTGGAAATACTTAGGGGTCCTAAAAGCTGGGATGTTTCCAGGCTCTGCCAGAACCTCCCGTTTGCCGGGTGCTCTTGGCTCCCCCCCGGGTATCTCAGGATGCTCTGACATCCTTATATTTATATGCATAAATATCAGCATACAGAATGCAGAGGTGATGGACTAATGCTTTTATTTTGGCATTAATACAATTGTTCTTAGGAAAATTATTCCAGCAAATATTTTTTCATGTAGGCTAAAACAGATTAAAATACACAACATGCATTTTAACTTCACAATTCCTTAAACTTCCTGGGCAGCACCCCCAAATCTAGGCTTCCCAGTACGAAATGATCCTTACCGAGGGCTGTTTATTGATGTTTGCTGCTGCAGTAAATCTTTCTTCCTCATTTTTTGGCAATCCTTGCCCGGGCTCAGCGCTGCAGCCGGGAGTAAGCACTGCAGCCGTGTCCCTGAAGGCAGTTTTTTGGGGAAGATGGGACACAAGCAGTTAAGGGAAGCTTAAAAAAAATTTCAGGATTGAAGATGGATGAAATGGGATGAAAAGATGGGGCGTTATTTTAAATCCTACCCCCTACTTTTCACTGATGAGAAGCTTTATCTATTTTGGCCTGTTGGTGGAAATCACCCAGTGGAGCAGCACGAGAGAGATTTTACTGCAAGATGCTTGACTCTGGAAGGTGTTAATCAGGCAAACGGGACATTCTCCCTAAAACAAATTAATTTTGGCTCTGGGGAGACCTTGGAGCAGCCTTCCGGGATCTGAAGGGAGCCTACAGGAGAGCTGGGGAGGGACTCTTGGTCAGGAAGTCTAGTGACAGGATGAGGGGGAATGGTTTTAAATTGGAAGAGGGGAGATTGAGATGAGATCTTAGGAAGAAGTTCTTTGGTGTGAGGGTGGTGAGGCACTGGAAGAGGTTGCCCAGGGAAGTTGTTGATGCCCCATCCCTGGAAGTGTTTAAGGCCAGGTTGGATGGGGCTTGGAGCGACCTGCTCTAGGGAGAGGTGTCCCTGCCCATGGCAGGGGGGTTGGAACTGGATGATCTTTAAGGTCCCTTCCAACTCTGACCATTCTATGATTCTATGATTTAATCATAGTTTGGATTTTCTGGGTGAAAAGGGAGTCGTCAAAGTAGTTTCCCTGTGCTGGAGCACGGGGTGGGAAGCGGGCAGTGTACTTGTGATAGTTCCCCTGAGAGCACCCTGCTTCAAAGACTGGGGAGAGTCTGGGGTGTATTTTGCTGTGCTCCAGCCATCAACACTTTGGGACAAAAATTTCACCCTAATTAGGCCTTATTTCTGGGCTGGCCATCTGGTCACTGAACCCTCTCTAAATCTTCCTCTGTGGCAAAGCTCTCTGTGCCACCACTGAGCTCCTGGCTCCCTCTCGCCTGCTTTTGTGAAGCCAAACAGCCTGGGCTGAAACAAGCTGAGGTTGAGCTTCCCTGCCCAGAACCTGGGAGTAGCTTTGCACCACTGAAGGTTTTTTTTTGGATGGACTTAATAAATGAGTCTATCTGGGCAAAAAAAGACCCAAAAGACACACATGACAGCGAGTTAACAAACAGCCACTGCAGACAATGGCCTTTCTCCCAGCCTCAGACTGCGCGTCTCTCTGGCTCCCTTTGCTTTTTTTGTGACATGCCAGGGTTCTTTTCTCTCCCTCTGCTCCCCTTTTTAACTCCGTTTTTTCTCTCCAAACCTTTCATTTAACTCTCATCAGACGGGAGCTGTTGGGATGTGTGTGTGCTGCAGTAGTTTGTGCAGGCAGGATTAGGGAGGCTGATCAGCTTTCCCTGAGCGCGGTGGGAAACCTCTTGTGCTCTTAGTGTTTAACAAAGAGAAAGCAGAAATCTGGGAAGGTTTCACCTTCCTTATTGGTGTTTTGGGTGACAGTTCCTTGAGCAGAGCCCTGTTTGGGCTGAGAGCCCAGGGTCAGGTACACCTTCTGCAAATTCTCTACCTGGCCAGGGCTTGGAAACCTTCCCATCTAGCTCAGTATTAAATCTGAATATGCCTGCAAACTTTTGGCCTCAGGGGCCTGGATACATCATCAAAGAATCATAGAATGGTCAGAGTTGGAAAAGACCTTCAAGATGATCCAGTTCCAACCCCCTGCCCTGGGCAGGGACACCTCCCACCACACCAGGTTGCTCCAAGCCCCATCCAGCCTGACCTTGAACCCCTCCAGGGATGGGGCAGCCACAGCTTCTCTGGGCAACCTGTTCATAAAATAGATATAAAATACTAGGTTTTAATCATATAGTTCCCTGGGCAGCTGAATGTTTTCTGGCCCTAGCATCTAAAGGAGTGAATCCTCNTTCGGGACTGGCAGGGGCTCTAAGGTCTCCCCAGGAACCTCTTCTTCTCCAGGCTGAACCCCCCAACTCTCTGGCCTTGAACCCCTCCAGGGATGGGGCAGCCACAGCTTCTCTGGGCAACCTGTTCATAAAATAGATATAAAATACTAGGTTTTAATCATATAGTTCCCTGGGCAGCTGAATGTTTTCTGGCCCTAGCATCTAAAGGAGTGAATCCTCCTGGAAAAGCAGCCCCATCACTGGTGTGTGGAGCTTAGTCCAGCTCTGCTGCTTTGGGGGTGAAGTTTTGCTATGAGTACTCTCCCCATCTTTAAGGGGGTTCTTCTAACTTGGAGACCTCCTACCAAACCTGTGGTGATCTTTTGGGTGGTTTCTGTTTTGTTTTTTTTGTTTTTCTCTTTTTCGAGCAACATTTCAGTTTCTTCCATAATCCATAATTTTCAGTTTCTTCCATAATCCATAATTTTGCAGATGCAAAAGGAAAGGAGAGAATAACAAATGGGTGAATAAAGAAAGGTTTGGAGGTCATGAGATGTAGTGATAGTGATCACTGGTGTTCCCTTCTCTCATGAAATAGAGGAAAGAGAGGAAATACAGATCTGACACAGAAACAAACCCCTAAAAAATGTCTTCTTGGCACTGGATTAGAAGGAATGTTTCTGCCTAGTGGTGTTTGTTGTTGGTAATACCAGTTCAGTTGGGGCAGCTGGAGGTGCACGGTGAGAAGCCACGTTCCTGTGCCTGGAACAGAACGTTTTCCTCTCTCCTCGTGCCCACACCATGCCCAGCACGATGCTGCCCAGCAGCTTTCCACGCAGAGCATGGCAGCTCCCCTCTTTTCCATGGAAGTAAGCATACACCATAACGCTTCAGGGAGTCCACGCTGCTCCTACGTCCACCTCCGCACACCTTGTGGCATTCTTGGGGGAGACTTGTGGATCGTGGCCCAAAAAGGTCCTTCCAGGCTGTGCTCCCCCTTTTTGGGAAAGGCTGGGATGAGTTGCCCTGCCAACCCTGTGACTTCCAAAATTCACATTATGGGGAAAGACTGTGTGGGGGGGTGGTCGAGCTGGTCCTCCTGCTGTGTTGGCCGTGGGCACCAGCTGGAGTAGCCACCTGCTCCGACCTCGTAGCCAGTTCTGTAATGATCAACCATCTCTACAGACACATTCCTGGGGTCCTCCTTTGGTGCCAAGGGGGCCTGGAAGGGCTGGAGGGGAGAGGGGCTCAGAAGTAAAGGTGGAGGCGTGACCCCCAGATCATAAGCAAGCTGCAAAGGAATGAGTTGTTCCCATTTTTGGGAGCAGCAGTGGGGTTTGGTGTCAGTAGGTCATAAACTAAATATGAGTATTTCTGAAAATATATTAGTAATGTCAGCTTAGACTGTTGGGGATTTCTCTTCTTGGTGATGCTCAACAAGAGAGGGTGAAAGGCATTTGCCACCTCTCTTAAGGAAACAAGAACCTGGATTTCCTGATCCTTTATTTGGGAATAGAATCGTAGAATTTGCATGGGATGAGCTGTGCTTTGGTCAGTTCTGCCACATTTCTTTGTGTCCATCAAGGCAGAAGTTAACCCAGGGAATCCTGGCATAGATTTATTTAATTTTTGTGGGTTTTGGGGTATTTCTCAGCAATAGTTTGGGGTTTGAGGTTCCTTTCTCTCTTTTTTCCCAGGCTGTTGCACAACGTTATCCTGTTCTTTAGCACATGTTAGGCGATGGCACAGTGTAATGCTGTTTTCCTGCTGTTGTTGTGTGTATTTCACCTGTAGAACAATGTAATAAGAACTTCAGGGAGAGACAGGAAAGGTTTCTATTTTCTAGCTGTTGCATAAGAGTTAGATTTGTGTATATGCAATTTATGATTTATGTTCAGGAAGGATGGAAACTTTGTCCCTGTGGTAGCTTCTCTTGAGTAATCAGTTTCATCCTTGATTTCCTGTGTTTTCTTTTTTAGCAGAACACGCTCTGTTTAGAAGGGTTCAATTTACATTGAATTTGTGTTCAGTTTTCTATAGATTCATGGTCAAATCCTGGTTTTAGTTAACTTCTAGACAACTTCATTGACGTCAGGAGAAGCTGGATGCATGGAACAGTGTGGCTCTCCACAATTTTCTGCATTTATTGCTTTCGTTTTGGCTTGCAGATACAGATCTCTGGTGTCTGCTGTTACAAAGAACAGATGCCCCTCATTTCAGACCCAAATTTATTCCTATCCCACACAGATCTGGTTAGTGTTCCTGCCCTGTTATTGTTGTACGCCGTGCAAATGCATTTGGGAGTGGGAGGTCAAGGAATCAAGAGTACAGACAGCACTATATGTTTAAATTCTGTAATCTCCCAATATTAACAGTTTCTCACTTTGCTCTTCCCACATTTTCCCTTTGGGGTCCTTGTGCCTGGGGGAAAGCTGAAGAGTTGGTTCACTTTTGTGTATTTCTGTGTGTTTATGTTTATTGTGCTGTGATTCTGGGATACACATTTGTCACTTTCAGATGAAATGGCTTTCAGAGCCTGGGTTAAATTCTGTTCCCTGGTGATGTGCGGATTTGCAGGCTCCCAACGATGTAAATGGACCTGGAATTGCACTTTTCATTTGTCCTGATTCTTGAATACCTTATTTCTGAGGCTGTGAGTACTACCCCATCGGTATTGCATGGCCAGGGCCAGGAGGAGCACCTCCTCTTGGTGCTCGAGTTGCTCTTGCAGATGTGCAGTCTCCAAACGTGCTGGCACTGGGTTCTCCTGGTGGGATGCTCTCAGCTGTGAAGGGGAGGCCCTCTGCTGTGGTGAAACTCCACCTGGAGCACTGTGTCCAGCTCTGGAGTTCTCAGCTCAGAAAGGACATGGAGCTGTTGGAGCAGGGCCAGAGGAGGTCATGGAGATGCTGGGAGGGCTGGAGCCCCTCTGCTGGGAGGACAGGCTGAGAGAGTTGAGGGGTTCAGTCTGGAGAAGAGAAGGCTCCAGGGAGACCTTGGAGCCCCTTCCAGTCCCTCAAAGGGCTCCAGGAAAGCTGGGAAGGGACTCTGGATCAGGGAGGGGAGACCTAGGATGAGGGGGAAGGGTTTGACACTGAAACAGGGGAGGTTGAGATGAGATCTTAGGAAGAACTTCTTTGGAGTGAGGGTGGTGAGACCCTGTCCCAGGTTGCCCAGAGAAGCTGTGGCTGCCCCATCCCTGGAGGGGTTCAAGGCCAGGCTGGATGGGGCTTGGAGCAACCTGGTGTGGTGGGAGGTGTCCCTGCCCAGGGCAGTGGTGTGGAACTAGGTGATCTTCAAGGTCCCTTCCCACCCAAACCATTCTATAGTTCTACAAAAAGCTCTTTAGTTGGTGTGAGGGTAAGACCTTCTGAACCAAGTATGGCTGGACTAACCATCAACCCTCCAAAAAATTAAGACCTTTTTTTTAACACTTAAAAATTAAGTAATACTTTGCACCTGAATTCCTGGAGAAGGGCAGGAGGGAATTTGCAGCAGTTGTGACCTTGCTCCTGTCTGCCCACCACCAAGCTGTCCGAGCTGCTGTCCTGACTTGACCCTCCTGGATGGATGTGGTGGGCCATTCCCTCCTTGGCATGGGCAGAGGCTGCTGGCAGGGATGCTGTTAGTGCCGTCTGCCGTGCTGGGTCGGACACAAATGCTGCAGGCTGTGGTACTGGAGAGCTCCGTGTGTTCCATTGATGCTGCGTTCCTCACCACCACGGGTTGCTGGCACCAGGTTCTTCACCCGTTGTGCCACCTCGTGCCCTCAAAGTACCTCTCTGCTGTCGCCTTTAGATGGGTAATAGAGAGGTCTCGGACTTCTTTTGGAACCTGGGAGATAAATTAGATGTTGGGATGGGTGTAGCCACTTCACACAGTCTTGCATCCCTGTAGTGTGATGGACTCATCCAGCCTGGCCTTAAA
>VXBW01001019.1:50773-62322 GCA_013400375.1 Thinocorus orbignyianus
AAGCAGAAGAAGATTGTATTAAAAAAAAATGATGAAAAAAGAAGACATTGATACCAGGGGAGTAAAACCTTTCCCCAGCCACTGCTCCAGGATCACACCGTAGCCCCCTGGAGCTCCCGAGCCAGCCCACATGTCTGAACACACACTTTTTGAATTTTTTGTGCTGGGATAACTGTAAATACCTGCCCTGAAAGGCATTTCACAGGAGCTTCTTCCTTCTGCGAAATTACAGCCTCAGCACCAGGCTTGTCTGAACGTATTCCTGTCCCCAGAGCTGCTCGGGTCAGGCTGTGGCCAGGAGAATATTGTGATGCTGACATCCAGCCTCACAAAACATTCCAAGGTCTGAGGATGAGAAATTAAATATGAATGCAGAGTCATTAGAGTAAAATCTAACTGTAAAGCTCAACTCTGGTAAGGTAGGTGTAGTCCTTTCAAAAAAAAAAAAAGGGATATATTTTGCAGAGCCATTAACTGTGAACTCAGGAATGTTAATTCCTGTCTGATTGTCATGGAGAGGGGATATTATCTGCACTAATTACGTGGCTTGCACATCCGAACACGCCGGCAAAGAGCAGAGATGATCCGAGCCCAACTTCAGCCAAGCAGACTCTGCTTCCACTTGGTGAGAATGACACAGTTGGGTCTAAAGCCTGAAATCAGGCCTTGGCAGAGTGGTCCTGGGTTCAAGGCTCTGCCTGCATCAGATCCCTTATTCTGGTTTGATTTAAAAGCAGGGAAAAAAGAGGCAGGGAATTACGAGGGGGGTGTTCAGCTGCTTTTAAAGATGGTTTTTGAAACAACACAGAGCTTCTAAGTGACTCAAAGAAGTTAAAACTGCTTCGAGTTCGAGTGATTTGAAAAGTTTCTGTTTCTCCAAAGGATTTTTGGCACTGCTGGATTTTTGGGGTGATTTTAGGTGCCCCATTTGGATGCCAAGAGGACGAGGCTCCAAGGGCTTTGATGTGGTTGGGTGAAGATGCACTCCCGCGGCCGGGTGCCGTAGCTGTTTGCTTTCCAAGCAGATGAAGTGGAAGGAGGAAAATGAGCCTGGACGTCTGGAAAAACCCTTTTTAAGGTGGTTCTGATTTGCCACTACACATTCCCTTTAGGGAGGGGAGCCTGCAGGTGACCTTGTGTGGGGCTGGCATGGTGGTGGAGGCTCCAGGAGACCTTACCTTGGCTCCTGGCCCAAGGCATTTGATGGATAAGCTCTTGATCCAGGACCAGGATGGAAAATTTCAGCAGCAGGTTGGGAAACGAAAAGTGAAAGAAACCCTCAAGCCATTCTGGTTGTTCCCTTTGTGGGGATTGAGGAGGAGAGGATCTCCTGAGCTTTGGTGGTCCTTGAGAGCTCTTTGGAAGACCTTAGTGACGGGGCAGCGTGGTGCTGGATGTCCACCTTGAGCAGGTGTATTCCCACCTCATGTTCTCCCTCCGTTTTTTGCCTGGTTATCTGAGGGAGTCAGAGTTTGAGGGAGTAAACTGGGCTCCTGGGGGAGGGTGGGTGCTCCAGTGAACGTGGAATGGATTCTCCACATCATACACTGACTATGGGTCAGAATTATTAATTATTCCTTAATTAGCTTTAACAAAGGAAGCTTTATAACCTTTGAATTTCCCGTGTATGCAATGCTGTGGTGCTTTCCCAGTTGTTTCCTCTTGTACCTTCCAGTCCTTGGGTGATCTGGCTCAGGGTTTTGACTTCTCCTTGTCTGAAGGCAGCAGAGAGACCTCCTTCTTGTCCTTCTGCTCATGAAAACACCAAGTGGAAGGTCTTCTCATGGTGTGTGCAAACACCTGGGTATTCCCAAGTGAGGACTTGGCTCTGGAGCTCCTGGGACTATTTTCTCACTCTCTGGATAAGATTGGGGCAAGGGAAGAGATGTGAATTTTCTCCTCAAGATCTTTGCTGAGGCTTCAGTAGTGCTTTTGAGTCACTCTGGAGCTGCAGTGGGTAGGTGTAACTCTGGTGGCTTCAGGAGGGCTTCCCGAGGATGGCAGAAAGGAGGTTTTAAGGGGATAACCCAGGGGTGAAGGATCTGAAAGATCAGACCTGCCAAGTACGGAGCGGCAGAAGCACGCCTGGATTTTCTTGTTGTTTTAGAGATTATGTTAAGTGTTGCTTAAATGAAAAGGCTTTATTTTCTTACACCCACGTGCATGTTTACTTCCTTGTCCTACCTTCTGGAGTTGAAAGGGCTCTTTCATTATTAAAAAAAATAATAAAATTCCCCTGCAAAGCGGCACTTTTGTTGCGGTTTGGTATGATGATGGGACCAGTGAGTGTGTGTCTGTGTGTTCCAGTAAGAGCTTGGTGGATCCTGGGCTCTGTGGGCTCCCTCCTGTCCTTGTGCCGTTGAGTCAACTTGATGGTGGTTCCTGTGGGATCCTTGTGGATCCTATGAGGACAGGCTGAGAGAGCTGGAGCTGTTCAGCCTGGAGAAGAGAAGGCTCCGGGGAGACCTGAGAGCAGCCTTCCAGGATCTGAAGGGAGCTCCAGGAGAGCTGGAGAGGGACTCTTGGTCAGGAAGTCTAGTGACAGGACGAGGGGGAATGGTTTTAAATTGGAAGAGGGGAGATTGAGATGAGATCTTAGGAAGAAGTTCTTTGGTGTGAGGGTGGTGAGGCACTGGAACAGGTTGCCCAGGGAAGTTGTTGATGCCCCATCCCTGGAAGTGTTTAAGGCCAGGCTGGATGGGGCTTGGAGCAACCTGGTGTGGTGGGAGATGTCCCTGTCCAGGGCAGGGGGGTTGGAACTTGATGATCTTTAAGGTCCCTTCCAACTCTGACCTTTCTAGGATTCTATGATTCTATGATCCTCCTGAGGAGGGGAGGAGGAAGAGTGGGCAGGGGGATGAAGGCTTTGACTGGAAAGGGAAGAAAAAAGTGATGGCATGAATATTTGAGCGTGTGTCATGCCTGATTGCACTCAGAATACCCCTGTTCTGAAGTCAGATGAGAGGTGGGGACAGAGGGGACAGCGCTGGAGGGTCCTTGCTTGGCCAGGCTGTGGAAGGAGGGCAGGCTCACCCTGCAGCTGGGCTTTCCAGGAGCGGCACGTAACGTGGGAACCGTGTGTTGTGTTGTGTTGTGTTGTCTGTCAAACCTGTCCTCCCGGGAACCCTGGCTGGGTTCAGGCTGTGTAAAAATGCCTCCTTACAACCTGACAATAAGTGTCACCACTGTCACCCCCGGGGGACTTTGTGAGCTGGCACTACATCCATCCGGCTGCTCCTGTCGAGGAGGCTTGATTAAATTTTTATCCCTTCCTTCCATCCTTCCATCCCGAGGAAAACATACGTAGTAGATTTTCAGCAAATAAAAACCCCTGTGAGTTTAATAATGAAGGTGTAACCCCTCAGAAAGACAAGACCCTTTCCTGGTAGCACTTAAATGTTTGTTTCTGTGATGTTTCAGAGAAATGAAAATAAACTGGAGTCAGTTCAGAGGGTTTGAGCGTGAGGCTTTTGTCTCTAAGCTTTGCTCCTGGAATTTCTCGTTGTAAAATGCAAGAAAAAAAACAACAAAAACCCCAGCAAAGGCTAAAATCAGGCTGTGAGATATTGGTGCTGAGCAGGAGAAGAGCCCTGCCTCGCTGCTGGGTGTGATGATCCCCGGGAAGGAATGCAAACAGGGAGGGCTTTGCAGAAAACGTCATTGTTGTTGTGTTTTTCCCCCTGGACCCAGCTGCACACACGGCTTTTGGGGCAGGGAGATCCATTGCTTGTCTGAAAACCTTGGCTGCAAATGAGCCAGTGAATGCATTTCCCTTTAAACATTACAAACGTGGGGTTAAATAACTTTGGAATATGGCTCCAGCAGACAATTTTCCCAATTTTCTGGCTGCGTGGCAGGAGTCCTTTTCCCAGAGTGCAGGAGCATTAACCCAGGCAGCTTCTACTGGGTTTGGTTTTATCTGGGGGGGGCACCTCACATATTCCTTTGGGAGCTCTGGTGCTGCTGGAGGTGACACCAGTGCTGGGGCTGCCCCCAGTTACCGTGTTACTGGGTTAGTGGCACATCTGTGCCCTCGGCTGGCACCCAGCCTGGCCTTGCAGAGTTTTAAGATTATTTTGGATGAGCTGCGTGGCATCATGCCATGTTTCGGGGTTTTTTTTCCCAGGCTCAGTGTCAGGAAGCTCTTTCTGGGCACTAATGATTTCCTGCGGTACCTGTGGAAGGACCAGGGAAGTGTGGGTGGGATGGGGACACTATCCCAGGTTCAGCTCTGCCCATCCCTTGATATTCCCACTGTACTGGGCACTGGTGGGGTCCCTCCTTGAGTGCTGTGTCCAGTTTTGGGCTCCTCACTGGAAGCAGGACTTTGAGGGGGATGCAGTGTGTCCAGAGAAGGGCAATGGAGCTGGTGAAGGGTCTGGAGAACTTCTGAGGAGCAGCTGAGGGAGCTGGGGGGCTTCAGCCTGGAGAAGAGGAGGCTGAGGGGAGACCACCTCGCTCTCTACAACTCCCTGAAAGGAGGGTGTAGCCAGGGGATGTTGGTCCCCTCTCCTAAGGAACAGGTGATGGGACAAGAGGAAACGGCTTCAAGTTGTGCCCCAGGAAGTTTAGGATGGATATTGGGAAAAATTCCTTCATGGAAAGGATTGTCAAGCCTTGGAAGATGCTACCCAGGGCAGTGGTGGGGTCACCATCCCTGGAGGGATTTCAAAGCCAGGTAGATGTGGTGCTGAGGGACACGGGTCAGTGTTGGTTTGGGCAGTGTTGGGCTGATGGTTGGACTCGATGACCTGAAAGGTCCCCACCAACCTGGACAACTCTGTGCCTCTACGCCTGTGGCCATGATATCCATGAGATATTCCTGCCAGAAAGCTGGAAGAATGGGCCAGCCCTTAATGCTTCTGCAATGTAGTGATGCTCACAGCACCTGGGGAGGAAATTTTCATCCCAGTGCTTCCACGGTGCCTTTGTTGGGCTGTTTCTGTGCCCAAGGAGCTGTCTCGGGAGCGTCTGTAGAAGGTTTCTCCACGTCTGCCCTGGAGGAAAATTGAAGGTTTTTCATTTGAGCCATCTCCTCCTTGCTGCTAAAGTGCTGGCGATGCACTTTCGGATGGCTTTTAAGCCTTTGGGATAAAACGGGAAACAATCAGAGGTCAAATAATAGAAAAAAAAAGGAATAGTTGTGCTGCAGAAGCAAAGAACGAGGCCGGGCTGTAGGTCAGGCGCACACAGCACAGGGCTTTTAAGAGCTGTTTTCTCCAGTGAAACTGTACTTGGAGACTTTTTTTTGAAGTCCACATCTGGTGAGCAGATTGAAGGTACAAGCCTCCAGTGTTTGTGTAGTAGTTTCTTGACTCGCTTTCTAAAAATATGACCTGGAGACCTCCCTTTTGGTGAAAACGTTGGGAATCTCGTCGGGTTTCTCTCCCTTCCGTGTCTCAGAAGTGATTGTGGAGGCTCCAGAAATGCAGCAGGAGGATTCAGGCTTCCTATTTTCAGATCACCATCCACCTGCTGCTCAGATTTGTGCGGGTCCAGCCCTGCAGAAGGGACCAGAGAGCCTCCAGGAGCATCCTCAGAGACCTTCAGATGGTACAGCATCCTCTCCCCGTGGCCCAGCCACCCAGGAGATGTGGCAAGGACACAGGGAAAGGGATTTGGGTGAAGTTTTTGGGAGGAGGGGAGGGGTAGGAGGTCATGTGCGTGGGTTATGCCCAATTTTTCCTTTCCTCTGGTGTTGCTCTTGGTGTTTGATCTCGCTGGAGCCGCTCCAGGCTTGCGTCAGAGTCAGCCCCAGCTCTCCTTTCCTCCGACAGAAATCTGGAAGAGCTCTCTCCAAGGCAGAAAAATATTTATAGACAGGAAGGGAATCTGGTCTCCCCCCACCCTTTGGCAGAGTAACTATCAGTTTCCTTAAGATACATGCTTGGCAGCAGAGAAACCTAATTCATCCCAGCGCGGATACTTCTCCTCGGCGTTCCTCAGATGTAAAATGTCATGGATTTGTCATGTAATTTAATTTCTTCCATTCGGATATATGTTAGGAATGAAGTCAGCTGAGGAGATTACAATAGGAGCATTGATGCTGTGGTCCCCCCACATATTTTGATGGGAGGAATGAAATGCCACTCGGCTAGCACTGCGTGCTCCTCCGCAGCCTGGGGACCGCTGGGCTGTCCCCAACGCCTGGGACTTGTGAGTTGGACCAAGAGATGCCATAGGGCCATGGAGATGCTGGGAGGGCTGGANTTCCCACAGAACCATTCCATGATTCTGTGTGGACACCCCATGAAACTCGGGGTACTGATGCTTATTTGGATGCTCTCCAGGGGGAACCGTGTGGATCCCCTCACCATTCCTGCCGAGCATCCCTGCTTGTAGCCTGCAACTGCTGGTTCAAAAAGTGTTGGAAAGCATCAATAACAGCATCTCATGGGTTTAGGGGATAGTTTGGAAGCTGTCACGTTCCTCCTATAAGCTGTAGCTGTAGGTTCATGTTTGATTCTGCCTTTGCAGTTAAGACAAGGCAGGCTGTGACTTGATGGTGGTTCTGTCACCACTTGTAACGTTTGAGGAAAAACCTGGCATTGTTTCCTCACTTTTAATAGGAATTATTGAAGTAATGGCAATAATCGCCCCTTTGGAGACGGATGAGAACCGAGGAGATTTTATGGGAAGAATCAGGGCAGTGAAAATACTGCTTTATACGTGAGGAGGATCTGGTTTGCAAGGAGGGGATGCTGTTGCCTTCATGCATGGAAAATCTTGGCCAGCTCCATGGTGCCATCCAGCCTGCGGGGAGCTGGGTGCGGTGCCTCCCATCAGCTGGGATCTCTGCGGCGCCAGAGGCAGTTTTATCTTTCAGCTGCCAGGATTGGGAAAATTGAGGCTTAGTCCCCGCTCCTCCTCCTCTGGCACGTCTCAACCTCAACTCGTGGAGCCCCAAGCTCTGTTTCACAGGAGACAAGTGGGGTTCCTGAGCTCACTGGCCAAAACAAGGCTGGTGCTAGCCCTTGAGGAGCAGGTGGGGGTTTGGAGAATGAGCCTTGAGGCACAAGCACCCTGGGGAGGGAGGCTCGGAGCAATGATTTGGGTGGATGGTTTGTGGGGAACCCCATCCTGCACCACTGCTGTGGGTGCTGGGCTGGCCCTGGGCTTGCAGATCCAGACTTCAGTGGCCTTCCTGGTTGCCTGGAGCTAACCCCAAGCAGATGTGGAAGTGGCAGAAGAGGGCTCTTCCCCTGTCTTGGTCACATTTGTCAGGGGTGGCTTTATGGGACCCTGCCTGGCGTGCACTCCTGGTGGTCCCACTCCAGGCTGACTGATGCCCTGGAATCTCCTTGCACCAAATCATAGTTCCTCCCCGTGAAATGCTCCCCTGATGCTTTTCCCAGCTGTTGTTCCACCATCCACTGACTGTTATTCCTCCCTGCAGGGAGAAGGGGCAGGTTGGGCAGAGTGGGGTCAGTCCTGGAGGTGTGTGCCAGCCCCAGGGACCCCTCCCTTGCTGCGGGTCAGGAAGCACAGGATGAAGAGGATGAGGAGGCACCAAGTACTTGGTCATAGCAGGAAGAAGCAGGATCTCAGGAAGAGTCACCAAATGCACAGTGTTTTCTGTGGAAGACTCCCAGGAAGTTTTTGGCTTTCCTGACTCACAGGAGAGGGAAGGGAGGTTGTGAAAGATGGGGACCCACCAGGCTGAGCCGTGGGACAGCCCTGGCAGGCAGAGGATGAGCCGAGGGTATGGAGTCACAGAATGCTTAGAATTGGAAGGAATCAGCTTGTTCCAGCCCCCCTGCTGTTGGGGTGTGTGTGTGTGTGTAATGTAAGTCAATGTTTGGCTCAAAGGTGTGCTTTTATATAAATACCTTCAGTGGGCTTCACGTGGAGGCCATCTCCTCCATGCCATCTCCTCCGTGGCCTTTTGCTGCTCAGCTGTCTTATTTTTGGGAGCTGCTGCCCCATGGAGCTGGGGCTTGGGCACTGCCTGGATGGTGGGAGGTGGTTTCAAAGAGGGGAGTGGGCAAAGTAGATCCCCCAGTGTGTTTGCTAAGGCAAAATAGGGGTTCCTTCTGGTGGGAATCAGGGTACCCACCTTCATCCCCGTGCATCCTTACCCCTTTAAACCAGGTGGGGATCTGGGTGTGATGGTCACCCACCAAACTGGTGTATCTGTAGCACTGTAACAGTTAATTAATTACTAATTTATGACCCCATTGAGTCACCCTGCCTGCTGGCGTTGACCCATCGCGTTACTACTGCTCATGGCGTGGGGTTTTCCTGGCGCTGGGGACGTGTCATCGGGGTCACCTTCTGCAGCAGGAGGATCTCCCATGGCCCAGGACCTGCTCAGTGCCCAGCAGAGGTAATTCAGCTCAGAAAAGGGGGTGCCAGCAGGTGCCCATGAGAACCCCCAGCTGTGGGTGTCTCGCTGATGGCAGAGCCCACCTCGGGGGAAGGTGATTTCGGAGCCGTGGTTGCTGCCAAGTGGATGTGGTCACCACAGTCTTCCCCAGACACGTGCACGACTTCTGGTCAGAGGTGCCTTTTCCTGTGCTGGCAGGACAGTTTTGGGTGGGTGTTTAGCTTTTTCTTCTTTTCTTACTTAAAATACACATTTTCTTACTTAAAATACAGTCATTTTTTTTAATGCCTGAGAAAGTGGAAGGCTGTGAGCATCGGTGCAGGTGACCTTGCGTGGCTGTGCTGTGGAATCCAGGGCTAAAACCAGTCTCCCCAGTCCCTCCTCCCTCTCTCCCTCCCCCATCCCTGCTTTTTCCAGCAGGGCTCTTCTTGGGAAGGGATTTTCGTCTGTGCCAGCACGTGCAGGGATTTTGTGCTTGGGATGCATATCCCCCCCAGATTCCCCCCAGGATTAATTTAAAGCTTGTTTTATTAGTGACCTAATCCGTATCTGCATCCATTTCCCTGGCTGGTGGATGCACTGCCCAGACCTCCCACCTCAGCTGGGGTTTCTCATGTGGCTCTGCTGCAGGAGACCATGGGACAACTGATGTGACCACCACTGGTGGGTGTGTGAAGACCTTCTCCTGCTCTGGACACGATGAGGAGCTGAGGGATGAGAAATCTCTTACCCAACTTGGTCTTACTGTGCCATGGACATGAAATAACGAGGGTCCTGTGGACACAGAGGTGTGCTTTGTCTTATGGATCATACCCTCTGGCTTTTTTGGGATGCATTAATTTTCTGAGTGATGCCACCATGCGTGTCACTGACGGTAACATTTGCACAGTCCTTCCCTGGAAGGGAAACTCTGTGCCCTTTGCCTGACGGAACCCCAGTGGAGGAGTTTTATACATGAAATACCTTTTAATTAAGGGTGAGGAAACCAAGATGTGGAGAGATTAAGGACCAGTTTTCTGAAGAAGCTCAGTGGTTAGGCTGGACTGGATTTTCCAAGGAGCTGAGCTCCTGTTGAAATAGTAAATGAAGAACCGGCTGTTCAAAGCGTTTGATCACGGTAGATGCTGGGCTGTAACTGCCGGGGGGAACTGCCCACCCCGGGGTGAAGGGAGGGTGTTCCTCTCCCCCTGTAGTCGGGGAGGGGGTTGTTTGCATCTGAACTAGCCCCTTGAAGCATGGGGAGAAGCAGGTGCTCAGGGCTGTGAGGGGTTGGACTGTGTTAGCTTTGCATTGGGGAGGTGGATGCTGGATGTGCTTGTTCATCGGTGTTGGCCACAAAGGACCATGAAGGACCTTGGAGGTACCTGTCTGTATGGAAGGTGAAGGTGACCCTCCATCCTTTCTGTTGCTCAGAAATAGGGTTTAGTGATGTTTTTTCTCAGTGTTGGGTTGCAGGTTGGACCAAATGGATCTAAGAGGTTCCTTCCAACCTACCTTCAGTGGTTTAACATCATCCAAGTTGAAGCTCCCAAGTACTTTGGGAGCGAAAGGGCTGTGTGGGTTGTTGTAGGCAGATGCTTAAACCAAACACCTACCAAAGAAGACATTAAAATTATTGAAGACACTAGTTTGGTGACTTTTCTGTTTTCCCTGAAAGCTCCTGAATTCTATGAAAAATAAAAGGCAATGGAATAGTCTGTAAGCAGCACGCTGGGTTATTACCATTAAAATGGCTGGAGAGCAGCCCTGAGGAGAAGGACTTGGGAGTGCTCCTGGATGAGAAGCTCTCCATGAGCCGGCAGTGCGCGCTGGCAGCCCAGAAACCAACCCCAGCCTGGGCTGCAGCAAAAGGGTGAGCAGCAGGGCCAGGGAGGGGATTCTCCCCCTCTGCTCTGTGCTCCTGAGACCCCACCTGGAGTCCTGTGTCCAGCTCTGGAGTCCTCAACACAGAAAGGACATGGAACTGTTGGAACAGGTCCAGCGCAGGGCCACCAAGATGATTAGAGGGCTGGAGCAGCTCTGCTGTGAGGACAGGCTGAGAGACCTGGGGCTGTTCAGCCTGGAGAAGAGAAGGCTCCGGGGAGACCTTGGAGCAGCCTTCCAGGATCTGAAGGGAGCTCCAGGAGAGCTGGGGAGGGATTCTTGGTCAGGAAGTGTAGTGACAGGACGAGGGGGAATGGTTTTAAATGGGAAGAGGGGAGATTTAGATGAGATCTTAGGAAGAAGTTCTTTGGTGTGAGGGTGGTGAGGCACTGGGACAGGTTGCCCAGGGAAGTTGTTGATGCCCCATCCCTGGAAGTGTTTAAGGCCAGGCTGGATGGGGCTTGGAGCAACCTGCTCTAGGGAGAGGTGTCCCTGCCCAGGGCAGGGGGGTTGGAACTTGATGATCTTGAAGGTCCCTTCCAACTCTGACCATTCTGTGATTCTATGAAAAATACCGAGTCTGAAGAACAGAAAGTGAGTGAGACACCACGAAAGCTTTGCTTCTTCAGTAATTCCCTAATTTTGAGTGGACATCCCAGAACTGCCCGAGGAAGGAAGGAGGAATGTGGCATGTATTGTCCCTCTATATTCTAGAGGGAAAAAAAACCCAACCCAACCACGTGTGGGAAATTAAAGAGAGTGCATTTTCCTGCGGAGATGCTGAAGCCCCTGCTGTGTGTGCGTGAAGGGCTGCTGCAGGAAGCTCCGTGTCAGAGAGGGATGACAAATCTGGAAAATCTTCCCTTTGTGCTCAGGACTTGCATCCACATCCTGCTCTCATTGCGGGGTGGAGGGGGACATGGATGTCCCTTGCCTCTCCGTGGCCACTTGGCATGAGGTTGGGCTAGTGGTCACGGAGCATCTCAAGTAGCTCTGTTGTGGGAAACTGAGTGTCCCTGTTAATTCCTCTGTCCCTTTTCCCGTGGCTTCCTCCAGCTGCACCCATCCTGGTGTGATGTGGCTGCCCCAGATGGGTTCCAGCAGCCCTGCTCACCAGTGCTGCAGCTTTGCTTGTTACAGCAGCACGTGAAAGATGCCCATGGGGGTGGCTGGTTTCCCTCCCTGGCCTTTCCTGAAAATCATACAACGGGATCTCTGGTGGCACAGATGGCAGCAGCAGCTCTGCTGCACAGCTCCAGTGCGGGCACACCCCCAGTGTTTGCAGAGAGTGCTTTCCCCCCTTTTTCCCCCTTTTTTCCCCCTTTTTTCCCCCCCTTTTCTCCCCCTTTTCCCCCCTTTT
>VXBW01001019.1:69642-97166 GCA_013400375.1 Thinocorus orbignyianus
TTTCCCTTGGCAGAGGCGGGGTGGGGGGACGGGACCCAGCGAGGGGGAGGGCTCCCCGGGCACGTCCAGGCGCCGGCGCGGTTTCTGGCTCCGCATCCCCCTCTCCGAGGGAGCAGCCCAGACAGGGGAGATACCATCGAGATGTTTGCGCTTGGTTTTGAAGTTGGCGAGGCCGGCCAAGTTTGTGAAGGTACATATACATGAAATTTGCCTAGCTGGGAAGAGGAGGCTGTTCCCTGGATCCTGAGAAAATCACCTGGCTTTGTATTAGCAGTGCATTAAAACAACTGAATGTGTAGCTGGAGATCCCCGTGGGATGAGGTTGATGAGCAGGATGGGTCCTTGGGATGCTGTCCCCACTCTGGGCATCCTCCTTGTGTCACCGTCTGCCAGAAGCTGAGTGTCACTGAGCTGAGCTGTGGAACTTGGGACACTGGAGAGCCCTAAAAGTGCAACAAGTGGCTGGATGTGGCTGGGTGCAGGTTAAAATGTCATAGGTGAGGAGGATGCTCTGGTGAGGACCCATCTGGAGGACTGTACAAGAGGAAATGGGCACAAACTTGACCATAAGAAGTTCCATCTCAACATGAGGAGGAACTTCTTTGCTGTGAGGGTGGCAGAGCCCTGGCAGAGGCTGCCCAGAGAGGTGGGGGAGTCTCCATCTCTGGAGACATTCAAACCCCACCTGGACTCATTCATGTGGGACCTGCTCTGGGTGGACTTGCTTTGGCAGGGAGTTGGAGTAGATGATCTCCAGAGGTCCCTTCCAACCCCCACCATTCTGTGGTGGAACGCCATCACTGGTTGTGTCATTCCTCATGGCAGACACAGGGTCTGTGTCACACCACTTGGTGTTTTTTCATGGTGTGATCAGTATCTGGTGTGTTTTTTGGACAAAGACTGACCCGATTAATCAGTGCTGTGAGAGCTTGTGCTGGTGCAGATCCGACTGAGGAATGTGCGGAGATGAATTCCCACCTTTTCAGATGCTTTGGATTTGAGGTGGGATGGATGGCTGTCCCATCGCTACGTACTGGGGACTGAGGCTCAAAGTTCAGTAGGACTGTCAGACTCCAGGAGGAATAGAAGGGAGCTGAACACTCAGAACTATTAAGACTATGTTGAAATCTGGTGATAGTAAAGACCAGAAAAGAAACCAAATCAGTTTTAAAGTCTGCGTGGTAATGCCATGAGGAATATCTTCTGACTTGGGAAGAAATCCGAATCCTGTTGTGTCCTGACCTCATTTATATCCCGCATCCCCAAAGACATTGCCATTTGGGCAATTTTTACTGCATTTAGAAGCAGTCCCTACCATATCCAAGATGTAGAAGTGAGGAGCATCCCGTGTTCGGACATGTTTACAGGCATCGTTCCTTGTCCAACTCCATGAGCTCCTCACCCTCCATTGAGTAGCTTTAATAATGGGCAGAATGAGTCCCATTTTCTCCTAAATAAAATCATAACAGACCTTGATCCGTGCTAATATCTCTGCGTTATTCCTTATTCCCTGGTGGTCTTCCTTTCCCACCCATCCCACAGAGGTGTTTGGCCCAGGAGTCTCCTCCATACCCACGGACCCGGAGGATTTTCCACCTCTGGGAGCTGAAACTGGCCGTGGCAGAGAAATAGAGCAACCAAGTTTTGAACACACCTAAAGAGGGAAATGGCCTGACTTGGAAAACAAGGGACTATAATTAATGAATCCCACTTAGGGCAGACTTCAAGGGGTTCTGCTGACAGCGTTGCAGCCGGGAGAAGAAAGGACCGTCGGCGTGAGATGGTATCTCTGAAAACCCCCGTACATCCATGGAGCTTCGTTAATGGCTCTGCTGTGTTGTGCTGGGTGTTTTGATGGCTATCACGAGGTTCCTAATTGGTAAAACATGTTTTATTAAAATAGCCCTCTGCCCTCCCGCTTGGCTTGGGGTTTGTCAGGGAAGATGGGAAGATCCAGGAAGGCTGAAATCCCGGCTACGCCTGCATTTCAGCGGCCTGAGGTTCGCATGGGTGTAGCTGCCGGAGTCAGGGTCCAGCTGGAGGCTGGGCTGCGGTCCCAGCCCTTCGACCCGCTCCTGTTGCAAAGCCACAGGCCATCTTCATTAATTAATTAGGCTGTGAAAGCTCCACCGGGTGTTTCTCAGCCGGCCTTGCTGCTGGGTTGTGTGGGAGGTACCGGAGTAGAGGGATTCCTGGTGTCCCACCATGCTGGGAGCTGCTGTATCCCTCAAAACACGGTGATGACCACGTCTCCTCTGCCTGGTTCTGCTTGGCCAGCACAATGTGTGTCTCCTGGGTACCTGGTGTGAGGGGGCAGGCTGGGGTTTTCTTTGCTCTTTGTATTGTTTTCCAGGGTGGTGAGGCACTGGAACAGGTTGCCCAGGGAAGTTGTCGATGCCCCATCCCTGGAGGGGTTCAAGGCCACGTTGGATGGGGCTTGGAGCAACCTGCTCTAGGGAGAGGTGTCCCTGCCCATGGCAGGGGGGTTGGAACTTGATGATCTTGAAGGTCCCTTCCAACTCTGACCATTCCATGATTCTATGATTCTGTGATTTTTATGGTGTGCTCTGGAATCATAGAACGAGTTGGGTTGGGAGGGATCTTAAAGATCATCCAGTGCCACCCCCTGCCCTGGCAGGGAGACCTCCCACAAGAGCAGGTTGCTCTAAGCTCCCTCCAACCTGGCCTTGAACCCCTCCAGGGATGGAGGGATGCTCTGAAGGTCCTGAGGGATCCCGTAGTCCCAGTTGGAGTGTGACAGCTGTGTCCCTGGCTGCTGGTGGTCCGTGATGGGGAAGGGAGAGCAGTGTCACAGTTGGAGATTCAATTGCAATCCTGTTGTTTATGTTATTTCCCATAAAATATCTTCTTCTAGCGTGGCAGTTGTCTTCATCCTTACAGACACTGCATGCACCCCTCTCCTGGCGATTTTCTTCCTTAATTTTTGGCCATCTGAGGTTCTGTTGATGAGGGCGGCCGGCCCTGTCTCCTGCTTCCCCCGTCTCGTTTTTTTTTTTAAGGGAGTTGAGCGACGTTCAATTTTGGGTGGTTCTGTTTTTCTTCTGACAAATGCTTTTGGACAAAGGCGTGTGTTCCTCGGGGTGGTGGAGAGCTGGATTGCACAAGCTGATAAATCACCGCCGGCAGCGGGGGCCCGAGGAACCAGGTCGGGGTGCAGGGTTTAGCTTTCCAGGGCTGGCAGCACCCCATTCCTGGAGCGATCCAAAGGATGTCCTCTGCTCCTTGTTTCCAGAAGTTATCCGATGGTTTCTTTTCTGGTATCACTAACAAGGATTGGCTTTAATCTGGAATCTTGGAGCACTTGTTAAAATGTCTTCATGAGACACCGTGAGAGAGGTTTCTCCCCAGCCCCGCTGCAGAGGCACTGAGGGAGATAGAAGAAATGATGCCCCATCCCTGGAAGTGTTTAAGGCCAGGCTGGATGGGGCTTGGAGCAACCTGCTCTAGGGAGAGGTGTCCCTGCCCAGGGCAGGGGGGTTGGAACTGGATGATCTTTAAGGTCCCTTCCAACTCTGACCATTCTGTGATTCTGTGATTCTATGAAATAAGTTGAAGAACAGTATCATATCGTTATCCACCTTTTTTTTTTCCCCCCAATGTGGCCTTTTTCTGTCTGGTCCTGCATATTTTCCAATATTTCTGTATCATTTTAAGGAATACGGGCTCTTCTTTTGCATGGAGATGCTGTTCCTTAGGGGGAAGAGACTGGAGGCTGTGGTTTCTGGGCCTGCCTTTCCCAGTTTGCTGTGCTGCTGCTCGAGGAGAAGTTTGTGAGCACAAATAGGTTTAGCCACATTTCTAAGAATATTAAGAGTGCCACCAGAGAGGGCTGGGGTTCCCCTGCTCCGTGGTTCCTGCCACAAACTGTTGACCATTAACTCCCCGATGTCACAGAATCGTAGAATTGTCCAGGTTGGAAGGGATCTTTGAGATCACGGAGTCCAACCATCAACCTAGCTCTGATGAAAAACAACCACCCATCACTAATCCAAGTCTCTCAGCACTATGTTAACCCAGATTTTGAATACCTCCAGGGATGGTTCTGGAGTCCTCAACATAGAAAGGACATGGAACTGTTGGAACAGGTCCAGCGCAGGGCCACCAAGATGNCTTTCCGTGTCAAAATTGTTCCTGATCTCCAATCTGAACCTCCACTGGCACAACTTAAGGCCATTTCCTCTTGTCCCATCGCCTGTTCCTTGGGAGAAGAGACCAACCCCCCCGGCTATTCCCTCCTTTCAGGGAGCTGGAGAGAGCCAGAAGGTCTCCCCTCAGCCTCCTCTTCCCCAAACTGAACACCCCCAGCTCCCTCAGCCGCTCCTCACAGGACTTGTGTCCCAGACCCCTCACCAGCTCTGTTGACCTCCTCTGGCCCCGCTCCAGCCCCTCAGTGTCTTTTTTGTGCCTGGAAGAAACGTTACTGACGGTGCTCTGAGCTGTGTGATCTGGGGATTGATCATCTTCTCTGATCCCGCGGCGCTGTAGCGTAGCTGCTTGCTTTGTGTTTTCCTTGGCAGAGCATGAGGTTGGGCATTGCCCAGCCAGATCCTGCCTTTGCTCCCGCCGAGAGGGATGAAGATGGATGTGGTGTTCCCAGTGTTTCAGACTGGCTTTAGAATACTCTCTTTCTGTCTCGTTTTAAACCAACAGCCCATAATTTTAGCTGGTATTAATTGTGGAACTGAGCAGTAAAACTACCCATGTTAATGCTGTGAAATCGGATCGTTTACCTCCAAATATTTATGTTCCTTTTTCCTAATGACCTGGCCAGTGGGCGTGTGGGACGAAGCAGTAGCTGGGAATTGTGGAGATCTTTGCTGGAGAATCTCCTCTTCAGCCTGAGGATCCGAGCTCTGCCCCCTGTTGTACCTTTGCTGGTGAGACCAGTTCATTTAAGAACTGGAGAACTGGGAGATGTTGACCGATCTATTTTCAGTGGTGCCCAGTGACAGGACAAGAGGGAACAGGCACAAACTTGACCATAAGAAGTTCCATTTCAACATGAGGAGGAACTTCTTTGCTGTGAGGGTGGCAGAGCCCTGGCAGAGGCTGCCCAGAGAGGTGGTGGAGTCTCCTTCTCTGGAGACATTCCAAACCCCACCTGGACACATTCCTGTGGGACCTGCTCTGGGTGACCCTGCTGTGGCAGGGGGTTGGAGTAGATGATCTCCAGAGGTCCCTTCCAACCCCCAGCATCCTGTGATCCTGTGAAAGATGATGGTTTGAGCCTGAGAGGGTTTTTTTGTCATGCAAAATTAAATAAAGCCTTTTGAGCACCCAGCACATCTTTGTATTCCTGCCAATCACAGGAATTCTGTGGTTTTTGGAGTGAAGGAAGGTAGCCTGCAGCTTGGCTGTGCCCTGGTGGCTCTGAGCCCATGGCAGCCCTGTGGGGTGAGCAGAGGGCACCTGGCATCCTGGGATGTGCTGGGGATGGTCCTGATCATTCCTAACCGTGGTGTCATGGAATCATGGAATGGATTGAGTTGGAAAGGACCTTAAAGACCTTCTAGTTCCAACTCCTGACTCATGACAGTGTGTGACAAACGTTGCCCATGGGCCAGGGCTCCTCTCTCTGCTCTCTATGTTCTGCAAGGTGCTGGAGCTCCATCCTCCTCCGCTGCCCTGGGTGCTGCTGGGTGTTGGGGGAAGGACCTCCAGGCCGTGAAGGTGTTTGCTGGTCTTCAGCGTGGTTGGGTCCCATCAACACCACTTCTACCCCATGATCTTCTGATTGCAGACAGGAGTTCTGCTCGTCTTTTGCCTTCCTGGCAGGAAAAGTGGCTGCTCTGCAGCTCGGTGGCTACTGCTGGTGGTTTCTGCCCTTCCAAGGAGACTGATTAGTGTTGGGGCTTTAATTGTGAACTAAGTCCTGTTTTGGTGGCCTGTTTCCTGGCTGGAGCAGTCCTGGTGCTCTCCTGGTTGAGGGTATCCATCTACAGAGCCACTTTGTACTCCCATCACCAGATGTTTAAGAGGTATGAAAGGTGTGGCTTTATCTTCTGTTATTTAGAAGGATAAAATACAGTCGGAGAAACATGGAAATAAAATGGGTTATGGAAAAACGTATTGGAATTGGGCCTTTGAAAGCTAGCAGAGACCTCACCAACCGATGGAAATAGAGATGTGTTATAGAATTGACTGCTGCTTTTGTTGGTTTGGGAGGGCTGGTTGTACTGTGTGTTACAGATTTCCTTACCCTGCTGTGCTCCAGCTCCATCAGGGCACCTCTGGCTGTAGGAGAATCATCTCCATGGGGAATCCATCCATGGTGAAGAACAACTGTTGTCTCTGATTTGGGGCTTTCCATCTCTGCTGGGGCAAAGCAGTCCTCTGCCTGTGTAAGGACAGCATGTTTAATTGTTCTTCGCTCCTGGCATCCTTTGGAACATGGAGAGAGGGGTTTGTTCTCTCCCACGCTTGTCCCTGGAGGTGCCAGGACCTGTCCCCTCTCGCTGGGCAGAAGAAATTTCTCCCAGTCCTTTACTGAGCCGGGCAGCCAAAGCCAGGAAAACTTCCACGCCAGCCATCCTGGAATACAGACATCACAGTGACAGTGCAGCGCCGGTTTCCCACCCTCATTAGCTTCCCAGAAAAAGGAAGACTAATTAGCCCGTGCTGTGCTCAGCGTGGCTCTGCTCTGTGCTCTTCCCAGGAGCAGAGCCAGCCTCCCTCCTCGGCGCTGCCCTTGGCTGCCCAGGGATGTGTGGGGCTGCCGGGGGATGTGTGGGGCTGCCAGGGGGTGTGTGGGGCTGCCCTCCCATCCATCGTGATCTCTCCAGCTTCTGGGGGTCTCACATGTTCCCCCAACCCTGATTTCAGCCTGTTGGGATCCCCTGCAGTCTTCAGTTGAAAATCAGGCATTCAGTCTGTGGTCAGTGCAGCAGGACAGTCAGGAATTACCCATCCTGTCATGCCTGGAATTCTTTAGGCCACTAAAACCTCAATGTAGGTGCTTATTTTAAGTAGGTAATTTTTTTGGAAAACTTTCACCACAATCTTTCTGTGCCTGTTCTGTGCTCACTGTGGCAGGGGTGGGAGGATGCGGATCATAGAATCACAGAATGGTCAGAGTTGGAAGGGACCTTAAAGATNGTCCCAGGGGTGCTGCAGCACCTCCAGTGCCTCCCGTCATAGAATCACAGGATGATTTGGGTTGGAAGGAAGCTCAAAGCCCATGCAGTGCCACCTCCCGCCAGCCCAGGTTGCCCAAATTCCCATCCAGCCTGATGAAACACCATGTTTCACTCCAGGAGTGTGAAACCTGGACTGCAGAATCACTGCTGGTGCTGCTTGGCTTCATCTGCCTTCAAGGAGACCTTGTGCCTCACGCCAGAAGGCTGAGCATATGTTCAGGAGGGGCGTTATTAGGAGCAATTGGTTGCAACCTGGATAATACTGGGATTTGTGCTCTTCCCATAATCTCTGGTGCCCCTCAGGGCTGAGGAGTTGCTCCCGAAGGCAGCTGAGGAGTTGAAGCCTTCTGAAAGGGGGCGGGTGGCTGCTGCCCAGCTGTCTCCCGTCAGGAATGGGGATGCTGGTGGCATCCCAGGGCTGGCAGGGTGCTGGGGGTGTGTCCTGCCACCCTGCTGAGATGCCATCACCCTCCTTGTTCAGATCTGTATTAATTATTAATTATATAAGTATTATTACTTCATGCTGGCCATCCCCTAGAGGTTCCCAAAGAGCTGGAGAGGCAGGTGAGGAGCGTGGGGGAGACCAGGGAGGAAGGAAGCACCGGGGTGAGATTTCCCAAAGCTCTCCATTATGTGTCACACCACCTTGCATGGGTCCCAAACTTCAGATCCCATGAGAATCCTCCAGACAAGGCTTCCAGATGCTTTCACTCAGGTTTAAGAGATGCTGGAGGCACAAGCTGGTCTTCTGTCCAACCTGATGGAAGCACAGGAACTCCAGGAGGAACCATCTCCATCGCAGGCTGGAAGCTTCTCTTGGCAGTGGGTACCTGTGCTGAGAGCTTTCAGATGCACCATCTGAAGCGAGTATATCTGGAATCATACATGTAAACTTAATTATTATTTGCTTTTAATGGACATTTCTTCCTGGAGGCACCATCAGCCATGGAAGCGCGTAGCAGGGACCTGGCCAATAGCATCTTCCAGTTTTTGCAGATAAGGATAATTGAAGTGTGGGGATGATAAGGCTGGATGATTGCCGGGAAGAATAGCTTTTTCCTTGCCAACTCCAGCTAAGGGAAAGGCTGTTTGGCAGCTGGAAACCACCTCTGGGTCTGTCTGTCAGAGGAGCTGTGCTTTGCTGCGGGGCTGCTGCTGCTTCTCCCATCCCCAGCAGGTCCTGGGGGTTGGTCCCAGTCTGTGAAAGCAGGTTCCTCAGGGCTGGGGCCGGTTTGGCCTCCCTGGATGGAGGCTGCAGAGCCTCTCTGGGCCCGTGGTGGAACATCCTTACTGGGCAGAAGCTGTTTTGCTGTTGGTTTTTAGCATTTAAGTGGAATTTGAGGTTCTGCAGCCAGTTCCTGGTGGTGCTGGTGTGGAATTGGTTCTGCGTTTCCTCGCAGGCGGGCTCATTTTCATTCAGTGCCACGCTCTGCTCTGGCCTGAGCTGGTTAACCTAATTCCCATCCCAGGGATGGCCTGAGCTCCTGGCGTGGGAAAGCAAGGAGAGACAGAGCTGGATTTAAGGCAGATGTCTTCATTCCAGTGTTTTCCAGGAGCTCTGGCTGCGCTGCGTGCCTGAGTGACGTTAAAACACCCGACTTGCTCCCCTGCGTGACGGTGCCCTTGCGTGTCGGTGCCCCTGGGGGTGTGTAACAGGCTGGATGGGAAAAAAATAAACATGCCTCTGGATGGAGGAATTAGGAGTGAGCAAGAGGGGCTCAAATACACTCGTTTCCAGGAAAAAAAATTCTCATTAATAGCTCTTTTCAGCTGTTTCTCTTTTTTCGGCGTTTTTAAGCTCAAATCGGTTCAGTTCACTGATTCTGCTGACTGTGAAAGAGTGATTGAATCCGGCTTCCTCAGACCTAACCACCCTGACTCTCTAAGTAATTAAGAGGCAGCAATTAAGACAGCAGCTCTGGCTTAATGAAGCTGAGGAAGAGCAGGTATGTGGAGCCAGTTCCCCGTTGCTCCGCCGTGGGCTGCGGGGAAGCACCGGGTGCCACCGAGCTGTCCTCCTCAGGTCTTCCAGGTGACAATCCATCACCTGCTCCCTCCTGGCATTTCTCTGGAAGCTGGAAAACTTGCTCAAGCTGTTAGGAAAATTGGGGTTTCTCCATTCAGGAGGTGGATTCACGGGCCAGTAGACACCAAACTGTGCAAGTAGGGCTCTTGTTTAAGCTGCTGGAGTGCCTGGAGGCTTCTCTGCAAGAACCGGGCTGTGAAATGGTGACAGCTCGGTTGGCTTGAGGTCTCTGCTGGTAGACCTCATCCTGGCAGGCATCAGGGATGATTTAGGGAGGAAATGCTGGTTATGTGGTGGAGATAAAGACAGGAGAGGCGTTAGATGGGTTGTCCTGGCTCCTTTGAAGTCCGCTAGTGCCGGGGAACGACGGAAGCGGGCGAGGAAATCTGCTGGAAAGATGGGAGGCTGATTTCTCTAGGAGGAACAGCCCCTCATCCTCCTGCTTCCTCTGCTGTCCTCAGCTCTGGAGGCTGAGGAACCTCCTCTTGGTGATGGGGGTTAATCAAAAGAGTGTTAACACTTAATTTAGGGCTCTTAAAGAAGAGCCAAGACTTCTGGAAATAGCTCAGACTACTTTTATTTTATTTCCCCTCCTTCTTGTGTTAATATTTGCAGTGTCAAGGCCATCAAAAGGAGTTGTGTGGGAGGGCTGTGTGCTGTGAGCTCCCTCATGTAGGGGGGAGGTATTTGCCATTCACCCCGGAGTATTTCCCAGGAATCCTGCTCTGGTTCTCCTGGAGCATCCTGTATGGATGGCTCTGTGGGATCCCACCTCCCCCTCGCTGGTACCCCATGTCATTCTTCACCGCGGTGACAAAGCCATCACCAAAGAAGACACTGATATTTGGGCAGATGAATCCTGCCCCTTGGAATCTGAGCATCCTCGGGGTGCTGCGGGCAGGTATAAGGAGGAGACTTTCCAGCATGATGCTTGGTTCCTGCTGCTCTGTGGTTTATAAACATCCATCAAAGGGATTTTTGACCAAATTAAGAGTTTATTCCGTTTGCAGCCTTCACGTGCCGCGTGGGGAAATTGAGAGGTGGTGTCTCAGAGGGCAAGCAGGTGAAATAGCTCAAAGATGAAAAGATTTAATTAGAAATGTAGTTGTGGGTAGACAAGAGGCTGTTGTAGTGTGTGTGTTACCGTCAGGAGAGAAATCCTGCAGGAATCGGGAATAAAGACCTTGAGAATGGGACTGGAGCTGGAGAGAAACCCACCAGCTGGTGCCTTGGAGCAGGGCCACCAAGATNTGTGATTCTATAAGGGATGGTAGTTCGAAGATGGGTAATTCTCAGGCACTTAAGGCGATTCCTGTGGTGTGTCTCTGCATACTTCTATGTCGTACATTTTTACTGACTCTTTTATTGCCAGCCCAGGCAGACGTAGTGTAAGGGAGGTGTGATGTAAGGGAGCTTTGGGGGTCAGCTGGGGTGGAGGAGAAGACAACCAGCCTGCAGTAGTTAGACCTGTAAATATTTCCAGTATAACCCAAAGTTTATAGCTTGCCTTTAAAAATTCACTGGGGATTGAAGCTTGGCCCACGAGAGCTTTTCCTCCTGTTTCCATTTTCACGTGTAACAAACTCAGATAAATTCCTTCCTCTGCTCATCAGGTACTCGAGGGCAGAAAGGAGGGATGTGGATAATGTGCATTTTTTATGGAATAAGGTTGCTTATCGCTTCTCTCTGCCCTTCTGGGCGGCGTGAGGAGGCCTGGGAATCGGGGAGGAGCGTGTGGGGCAGAGGAGGGAGCCTGGATGGGGACAGGGAGAGAGAAAAAGGGGGATGCTGGAGCTTTGGTGGGCTCCGAGCATCCCACCGGCGCGTCCCCCTCTGCAGCAGGAGCGCCGGAGTTTGCTCCCGGCCGCCGTGCTGACATCCATCGGAGACAGAAAACCTGGGAGTGGGCCGGGGGCCAGGCTTTTTATCCCTGAGTTCATTTATTTTTCTTGGTTTATTCGGGCCCTTATGATTATTCAAATGAAGGTTTTTCCTTCCCAGACCAACATCCATCAGGGAAGCTGCCAGCCGGCGCTATTTCCTCTGCATCCCGGGACTGGAACATGGGGGCTGTGCGGGTTTTAATTTGCTTTTAATTTTTTATTGGAAGTGTGGATCAGCTGGAGAGGGGGCAGGAGGTTGGGGCTGGGGTGGGCAAACAGCATCCATTGCCCTTGGAAGTCCCTGGGGTCCTGTCCCAGCTGTGGGTGATGGTGGAGCAGAGGGGATGGAGTTCAGATATCAGTAGGAGCTGGGGTAAGAAACTCACTCTGAATAAATTCCATGTATTTATCCATGTGTGTGTGAATGCTTGCTGGGGAAAAGCATTCATATGTATGAAACTGCTCCAGCTTTTGCTGAATTCAGGCTTTTTCAGTCGTGTTACCACACAAATCTGGCTGGGCAATTAGGGTCTTCAATGCCGTGTCTATTCTTCGGATGGTAGGCTGGGAAAGGGAGCGCTTTTCTGGGGTGTTTAGTGTGCACTATTGTGAAAAATCAAAGCTCTGCTGTGTTTTAGAAACAATCTTATGGTATTCCTGAATTCCCATGTGCAGGATGAACGTCTTGGAGCAGCTTTTTATGTAGAATCATAGAATCAACCAACCCAATCAAGTTGGGTTGGAAAGGACCTTAAAGACCATCCAGCTCCAACTCCCTGCCCTGGGCAGGGACACCTCCCACCACACCAGGTTGCTCCAAGCCCCATCCAGCCTGGCCTTAAACACTTCCAGGGATGGGGCAGCCACAGCTTCTCTGGGAGACCTGGGCTAGGCTCTCACCAGCTTGGAAGAGAATGCTCTGGGGAGACCTTAGAGCCCCTTCCAGTCCCGAAAATCCCCTTTTGGGGCTCTGAGGTCTCCCTGGAAACCTCCTCTTCTCCAGGCTGAACCCACCAACTCTCTGGCCTTGAACCCCTCCAGGGATGGGGCAGCCACAGCTTCTCTGGGCAACCTGTTCCAGGCTCTCACCACCCTCACACCAAGGAAGTTCTTCCCCACATCCCATCTCCATCTCCCCTCTTTCAGTGTCAAACCCTTCCCCCTAGGGCTCCCCTCCCTCATCAAGAGTCCTTCCCCAGCTTTCCTGGAGCCCCTTGAGGGACTGGAAGGGGGAATAACAATACCATATGGATGTCATCCAGCAGCGCTGTGCAGGGCAGGACCCCCTTGTCTCTCTCCCTGGGACTGTCTCCGGGCCGTGCTCCGTCAGGATTCAGGGCTGATGTTCTGCCAGCAGAACTGCTGCCGGCGAGGCCGTTGGTCTGTAAACACCCGGGAGGTGACCGACCTCCCAAGAAGTATTTACCCTTCCCTCCTGCCGGATTTCTGGATGATTGAGTCCTTCCTCATCTGCTGGAGAGCTGCAGATCCTCTGGATCCCAGCTTTCCCCTTCGATGCGTCTAGTAGATGTTGCTGGACAACCTCGTTGGACCTACTGAGATGTCCATGGGGAATTATGGATCCAGAGTTAAGGAATTTGCCTTGTTTTTTCTTTCCAAATGTTGTTTCTGAGGATGAGCTCTGGATAAGTGTACCCACTGCAGCCCTGGGCCATCATACCCCCCATGGGCCATGTCCTCTGAGGGGGACACTGCAGCAGGTCACCTCATGTTGGCCAACTTGGTCCTGCTCTCCTTGCAGAGCCGGTGTGTTTTTAGGAGGAGAGTGGACTCGTGGGGCAAGAACGTTGATATTTTTAGATCAAAGAGCAGTTTAATAAAAAAAAAAAAAAAGAAGAAGAAAAAGCAAAAAAGAAGAGGAAGGATTAGAACAATGAGTACATTTAATTTTAGCTGAGCTTGGATCCCTCATAAAGTCAACGAACACTGAGATTGCTTCTCTTGCCTCCAGCCTTCCTACATAAACACCCCGTAGCAGGACTGAGCAGTTAAGTAGCACAGAAAATTGCAAAAAGTGTGGTTTTAATACTGTAGCAGAATATTAAGGTCCTAGAATTTAATTTTAATACTCTACAAAAATATCGAGGGTTGTTTTAGTAGGCAGCCACTGAAGTTAAGGTTCTGCTGTTTTTGTTCTTTCTTTCTTCCAGAAAGGGTCAGAGTTAGGGGCAGGGTGAGGGATGGATGATCGTCTCCTCCTGGGCAGCATGGTGTGGCAGAATTGGAAGGGATCTTCAAGATCACCCAGTTCCAACCCCCCTGCCCTGGGCAGGGACACCTCCCACCACACCAGGTTGCTCCAAGCCCCATCCAGCCTGGCCTTGAACCCCTCCAGGGATGGGGCAGCCACAGCTTCTCTGGGCAACCTGGGCCAGGCTCTCACTACCTTGGAGGAGAATCCTCTGGGGAGACCTTAGAGCCCCTTCCAGTCCCATAAAGCCCCAGAGTCTCCCTGGAGCATCCTCTTCTCCAGGCTGAACCCCTCCAGGGATGGGGCAGCCACAGCTTCTCTGGGCAACCTGTTCCAGAATTTCTTCCTAATATCCAATCTAAATCTCCCCTCTTCCATTTTAAAACCGTTCCTCCTTGTCCTATCACTCCATTCTCTGACCAAGAGTCCCTCTCCAGCTCTCCTGTAGCCCCTTCAGATCCTGGAAGGCTTCAGGTGTTGGAGGTCTTCAGTAGACCTCAGGTTGGGAGTAACTTGGGTGGGATGAGTAAGGAGGTCTCACTCGTGGCAGCTTCGTGGCCTCCAGTCAACATCAAGTCATCCTTCATTGCTCAAGCCTTGAAGGATGAGCAAAGAACCCCTCTCCCTGCTGCTGCCTGTGTGTCCTCTCTTCAGTGGAGATGTCTCTTTGGAACGTTATAAACTGGTTTCTTTTCACACCGACTAAATTTAGAAAATGTGAAGGAACGTTGACAAACGGGGAGCTGGGACAGATCTGACAGCGAGGGGTGACGATGTCAACGTCTTCATGAATATACATGAGCAGATCTGAACTGCCAGTTATGATGATTTCCCTTCTCTGCTTTATTATTTTTGGAATTTGATGTAACTCTTGGATCCCGGTTTCTGGGAAGACGTAGGCACCTGACGATGCCAAGAAGTGAACCTGGATCCACTCAGGAGCCGGCGTTGCCTTCTCAGGCTTCCTCCCACCAGGGGAAGGGGCTGCTCTGTCTCAGTTTTACGAAGGTAGGAGGTAGGGATTGGACTTAGGAACCCATTCTGGATCTATTTTATCAGATCTCACTAGATATTAATAAAAGTTTAAAATAGTTCAGGCTGGGTTTTAAGACAACCCTGGCTGTAATGCAGAAAAAAGTTAGGATTGCAGCTCGTCGTGGAGGAGGCAGTGGGGATAAACCCAGGAGAGCTGGAGGCAAAATGCAATGGCTGTGGCTGTTATGAAACACTGCAAGGGATTGAGAAGCTTGATGGAGATGGAGAATAAACTCAGATTTGGGAATTCCAGGTGAGGACAGGGAGTCCTTGAAGCCTGTGATTGCTGGAGTAACGAGTAGAGCTTTTGATGTCTGTATTTAAGTCTGAATCTAATTGACAAGGGCCAAGAATATTGTTTTTAATGTATTAAAGCCCTGATCACTTTCATCAATGCTTTTGTGCAGCCAAAAACGACCTGGGTTTGTTTTTCTGTCTCTGGTAGTAGCGTAAATTGGGAATAATCCCAATAGGAGGAAGGGCTGGAGGAGGAAGAAAGCTGGGAATGAGGTCCCAGGAATATAAGCTGCTCTGCCATGTCCCATATTCATGCTTCTGGAGACCTTCATGGGAACAGATGGATCAGGAGGCCTCTGTTGGGTTTGTGGCGAGCACTCATGTCATGATTCATAAAGAAAAGGGATTTGGACTTAAAGATGATAAGATTAATAAGAAAGAGCAACAGCCTGACGCTATTAATTAGCAATCCTCACGCTTTTGAGTCAGTCAAGTTGCTGCTAAACTTGTCGTTCATCTCGGTGACCAGTCTGGCCAAAAAGTAGGACATTTTCCAACACGTTGAGCCTTTTAATTCCCATTAAAATGAGGACTAAGTTAAAAAAAAATACAGCTCAGTCATCCCACCACCAGATTCTTGCCACGCTGCTGCTGCTGTGGCCTGGTCTGTGGCTCAAACCTGTATTTACGGGCTGGTCCTCTCCTTGGGGACACCACCAACGTGGTTGAACATTTTTGATACTTCTTTAATGGGAATAAACTCAGCCAGTTGGGCATTTTGTCCCTCGGTGGCATATGTGCTGCTATTTTGGTGTTTTTTCTGGATAACATGGATAATATGTGGTGCTGCAGGAGCCCTGTGTCTTCAAGGCCTGGGGCCACCACCATCTCCACGGGCATTTCCATGGATGGGGCCACCTTGCATATCCCCAAGGGCCAGGTTCAAGGCCAAGCACTGCGGCCACAGTTCCCAACTCATGCAAATTGGTCTACAAAAGTAAATTTTAGTGCCAAAAAAAGTGGAAATGGAAGCTGCAGCGTTTCTGTAGTGAATTCAGGTTCTCTGTCAGCTCAAAACCTAGTCTGAAACTGCTTTTCCATGTAGACTTCTGGGAGACAGAGGTAAGACAGACACATATAGGAGATAGCACAAAATTTGGTTAGTTTTGAAGGAAGTGTCACCCACAGCTTTTACCTTGAGTTATGGAATAGTTCAGCTCCCAGTGATGAGTCTGTACTTAAAGCTGCTCTTTTCATAGAACTACAGAACGATACCAAGTTGGAAGGGACCTCTGGAGATCATCTCCTCCAACCCCCTGCCAGAGCAGGTCCCACAGGAACGTGTCCAGGCAGGGTTTGAATGTCTCGAGAGAAGGAGACTCCCCCACCTCTCTGGGCAGCCTCTGCCAGGGCTCTGCCACCCTCACAAGAGGTTCCTCCTCATGTTGAGATGGAACTTCTTATGGTCAAGTTTGTGCCTGTTCCCTCTTGTCCTGTCCCTGGGCACCCCTGAAAAAAGCCTGGCCCCATCCTCCTGACACCCACCCTTGAAGGATTTCTAGGTGTTGATCAGATCCCCCCTCAGCCTTCCCTTCTCCAGACTAAAAGGGTCCAAGTCCCTCAGCGTTTCCTCAGCAGAGAGATGTTCCAGGCCCCTCAGCATCTTGGTGGTCCTCTGCTGTGCCTTCTCCAGCCGTTCCCTGTCCTTCCTGAACTGGGGAGCCCAGAACTGGTCCCAGTGCTCCAGCTGGGGCCTCCCCAGGGCAGAGCAGAGGGGCAGGATGACCTCCCTCCACCTGCTGCTCACACTCTTCCTGATGCCCCCCAGGATGCCCTTGGCCTTCTTGGTCACCAGGGCCCATTGCTGGCTCCTGGGCATCCTGTTGTCCACCTGCTCTTTTCCTTCTGGAGGGTGGCACGTGAAGTGGAAAGCTGAGATTGTGCCAGCACCAATGTCCTCCATCTGCTCGTGGCCAGAAGGTAAGGCTGCTGAGGGGGAAACAGCAATGTTTTCCCACCCTGTGCTGGAATCACTGCTCTCTCTCTCACTCCGAGGCGGCTGAAATCATCTCTTTGGGATGAGGCTGAATCCCCCACATCCTGGGACCCAGCACCATTAGAGTCCTTTGGCTCCGTGCTTCGGAGGCGCTGTTGGAGCTGCCAGTTTGGACGGGGCCAGACTTGGTTTTGTAGGTTAAAAATACATATATTTCCTTGATGCGCTGCTGGTTTTATTTTTAACTCTCAGGCAATTTAATATTCTGTAAGTCTGCTAGTATTTCTCCCAGTTTTCCATCTGCTAATGTGATTAATTTCACTTCTAGCTGTACAATGCCAGCCCGGAGCAAACGGAATGGAAACCTTACCTATATTATTTGGCACGTAGCGGCAGACGTGAATAACTTTGGAATTTGTGGGGGGAAAAAAAAGGAGAAGTTATGTGTTTCTGGAGCCAAAATATGGTTGGAAACCAGCCCTCGCAGACAGCACGATGCCGTGTCAGAGCGAGCTGGAGTTCCTCTGGAGCACAACGCTCCAGATTTGTGTTTTTAGGTGTTTCTGAGGAGTAGGAAAACTCACTCAGAGGCTGTAAAACAGAGTTGTGCACCCACTTCCTACGGCCTCGCAGACGTGGGGGCAGGATGACCTGCCAGAGGTTTGCTTTTCTTTTCTCCTCTTCAGTCCTGGAAGTGGTGTGATGCAGTGGAAATTTGTGGTATGGGGAGGAAAGCCGGACTCATTTCCTACGGCTGCAGTTCTGGGGTGAAGCTGCAGAGCTCACCTGGGCCCTGATGCTGGGCTGGGGCTGTTGAGCATCAGTGTTTTCTGCAGGTTTGGGTGACCCCGGGGTGATGACAGGGTGCAAAGAGGTGAAGCAGCTTTCCAGGAGCTGAAGGGAGCTCCAGGAGAGCTGGAGAGGGACTGTTTGTCAGGAAGTCTAGTGACAGGACGGGGGGGAATGGTTTTAAATTGGAAGAGGGGAGATTTAGATGAGATATTAGGAAGAAATTCTTTGCTGTGAGGGTGGTGAGGCACTGGAACAGGTTGCCCAGGGAAGTTGTTGATGCCCCATCCCTGGAAGTGTTTAAGGCCAGGCTGGATGGGGCCTGGAGCAACCTGCTCTAGGGAGAGGTGTCCCTGCCCAGGGCAGGGGAGTTGGAAGTGGATGATCTCTAAGGTCCCTTTCAACTCTGACCATTCTGTGATTCTATGAAAACCCCAAACACGGGGAGGTTGTATCACACCTACTGCGTGGTCCAGCCCAGGAGTTGTGGGCAGGTCCTGGTAGCTCCTCAGCTGGTGCCACCCTGGAGCGTGTTGGACTCATGGCACTGATGGGAATTTAAAATATTGTGACAAGAAGCAGTTACTTTTAATCCAGATCAGATTCAGTATGAGTCCAGACTCCAGAGGAGGACCATAAAGATGATACAAGGGCTGGAGCCCCTCTGCTGGGAGGACAGGCTGAGAGAGTTGGGGGATTCAGCCTGGAGAAGAGAAGGGGTTTTGGGGAGACCTTGGAGCCCCTTCCAGTCCCTCGAGGAGCTCCAGAAAAGCTGCGGATGTACTCTTGATGAGGGAGGGGAGCCATAGGAGGAGGGGGAGATGGAGATGGAGATGAGATGTGGGGAAGAACTTCTTTGGTGTGAAGGTGGTGAGAGCCTGGCTCAGGTTTCCCACAGAAGCTGTGGCTGCTCCATCCCTGGAGGGGTTCAAGGCCAGGCTGGATGGGGCTTGGAGCAACCTGGTGTGGTGGGAGGTGTCCCTGCCCAGGGCAGGGAGTTGGAACTCGATGATCTTGAAGGTCCCTTCCAACCCAAACCATTCCATGATTCTGTGATTCTCCCTGAGCTGACGGAAGGCTGCTCTGCTGGCAAAGGGCCTCTAGCTCGTTAAGTGCTGATGGTGACGCAGGGGACAGTAAGGGACAACCTGGCTGAGGACAGAGGAGAGAGTGGGTTCATCCCTTCTGGCAACAGCAGGGATTTAGATTGTATCAGGAGTGGGCTAGCTCTGATATCAAAATCCTTCAAAGCATGAGCACTGATTAAAGATGGAAAGAGAAATCACAGGTTGTAGGCCTGTAGTAACTGAAAACTGCCGGTATGCATGAAGCCGGTAGTCGTAAGGCCTGGAAGAGGCCAGGAGACATTTGTGAGTCATTTCACTGGTCCCCAGCGGACGAGAAACCCAAATTACTAATGCATCTGGGTAGTTGTGACTGGAGTCAGAGCTCCTGCGAGCGGCGGGGTCGAGCCCAGCCAACTCGGTAGCCGTCTGTGCCACGGCTGCTGAGGCGGCAGCGAGGGGTTCTGCAATCAGGGAGAGCAGGCCAGTTGGTGTGGTGCCACGCATAAACAGAAAGAAAATGTATTGCTTCCCACTTAAATAAAAATATCACGGCTTAGAAACTAGTTTTCCAGCAGGGAAGGGTTGTTAAGAGTAGACCAGCTGAAGAACAGTGTTAATACAGGTTTTAGAGAAGGGGTGATCTGTGCTTGTGTTATTTTGGACATGAAACAAAGGTTATTTGGTACAGCCTTGACCAAGGTGTGCTGCAGGGGATCAGGAGATCTGATTTTGTGGATGTCTCAGAGACAGGAGGAAAGAAGGGAATAAACCTGCATGACAAGCAGAGAACCTCAGGTTGTGGGGGAGGAGGGCTGGAGAACCCCTTCTGCGAGGACAGGCTGAGGGAGCTGGGGCTGTTCAGCCTGGAGAAGAGAAGGCTCCGGGGAGACCTTGGAGCAGCCTTCCAGGATCTCAAGGGAGCTCCAGGAGAGCTGGGGAGGGACTCTTGGTCAGGAAGGGTAGTGACAGGACGAGGGGGAATGGTTTTAAATTGGAAGAGGGGAGATTGAGATGAGATTTTAGGAAGAAGTTCTTTGGTGTGAGGGTGGTGAGGCACTGGAACAGGTTACCCAGGGAAGTTGTTGGTGCCCCATCCCTGGAGGGGTTCAAGGCCAGGCTGGATGGGGCTTGGAGCAACCTAGTGTGGTGGGTTCCTGAGAAGGGGGAAGATCCACATCATCTACAGCTTCCAGGCAGGTTGTGGAACCTGGTGTGTTCATAAATCAGGTTGGTCAGAGCAGGGTAGGGGGTGTCTGACGCCGGTTGCCGTAATCGTTGGGACTCGTGGAACGCTGGTTGTGTTGCAAAACGAAGGAGCTGGACTCTCACAGTGAGCTCAGATGTAATTCCTCTTGAAATGAGATCACTGGAACCTGCTCCCTGGCTCACTCTTGGTTTTCCCCGGTTGGGGCTTGTGTCTGCGCTGAAGTCTCACCCGTGGCTGGGTCCTGCAGAGGTCTCCTGGCAGGTTTCTCGTCCCAGCTGGGCTCAGCTGATCAGACCTGAGCAGCTCAGCCTTGGGCAGGTAAAGAGCGAAGCTGGTCCTGCAGCTGGGAGGGAGCGCAGCTACACAATGTGTTTGCATCCTCGGAGGGAAGGAGTGGTGCTTGGAAAGCCCCGGGAAAAATACCAAGAAGTGCATTGTAATGATAAGTAGAATCACGGAATGGTCAGAGTTGGAAGGGACCTCAAAGATCATGGATTTTGAACCCCCTGCCCTGGGCAGAGACATCTCCCACCACACCAGGTTGCTCCAAGCCCCATCCAGCCTGGCCTTGAACGCCTCCAGGGATGGGGCATCAACAACTTCCCTGGGCAACCTGTTCCAGTGCCTCACCACCCTCACAGCAAAGAACTTCCTAAGATCTCATCTCAATCTCCCCTCTTCCAATTTAAAACTGTTCCCCCTTGTCCTGTCCCTCCACTCCCTGACCAAGAGTCCCTCCCCAGCTCTCCTGGAGCTCCCTTCAGATCCTGGAAGGCTGCTCCCAGGTCTCCCTGGAGCCTTCTCTTCTCCAGGCTGAACATCCCCAGCTCCCTCAGCCTGTCCTCACAGAAGGGATGTTGCAGCCCTCCCTAGAGCTGATAAGGGACACGGTGAGAGAGGGCGAGGAGAACCGAGCACAGATATGATCACTGCCTGTAAATACCGTCAGCGTGACAGCACAGATGAGCAAAAGGAAGGGTATGTCTTATCTGATGGAAAACAAGCTCTAGGAAGAGCTGTCATCCCAGCCTCAGGGAGCTGAAGGGATCCCCGGGAGCGGGGGCTCATCAGCTGGAGTGGGGGGAGGTAAAGGACTTGTGGGATGAAGGTGGGGACATCTGCACGTGGTGAGATTGGCTGGAGACCCTCACTGTCCTTCCCTCCTGGGGTGGTTCTGTGTGATACAGGAGGTGGAAATGCACCAGAGGGGTCCCATGGGGGTCCCCAGTATTCCCAGTAAGGAGAGATGTTTGCTGACACACCGAATATGTGGAAGGAGAGTGTTGGGTGTGTTCCTGCCTGTGGTGGTGGGATGGGAGGTGGTAGCTGCATCTCACCAGGCTTCCCAGGGATGTCCTCAGGTGAGGTGGTCCCTGCACCGACCATCACAGGGGGCTGCTCCCTCCCGGTGGGAAGGCAGGAATGCCACATCTGCTCCTGGGCCACCTGGGTTTCCAGCCCAGGGTGCACCAGTAAAGCTGGGCAGAGGGAAATCTGGAACTGCTGCTGGGATGGAGCTGGGTGAGGAGCAGCCCTGGCCCAGCGACTGTGTCCCCCTGGGGCTGGGAAGAGGCTGAGGGGGAGTCAGCAAGGCCACCAAGCTGGAAGCCCTGGGGAGGTGTAGGGGAGGGCAGTCCCACCTCATACCCAAGCGTTGGAATGCAAGGATGGAAATCCTTGCAAATCCCTTAGGGACATCACGCTCAGCCACCCAGAAACGGTGCTGGGAAGCTTTTCCACAGCTGTCCAACCGCTTCCAATCAACCTTTTAGTTCTTCTTCCTCAAAAGCTTGCCCAGATGCCATCAGCACTACACTTAGCATCCCAGCATCACGGGGATTGGCCTTGGCACCCGCAGTTCCTGTCCAGGGACTTAATTAAATTTAGATTTGGTGTTGAGGGTGAGCAGCCCGGGGTGCCAGCAGCCTGGGCTGATCCTAACTGGTCCTAACACCAACGCTTACTGGTGTCTGTGGCAGCTTGGGGTGTCCACGTCCCTCCTCTTCTGATACCTGGAGCAGGGTTTGTGTGAGGAAACGGAGGTCTGGGCCCCAGGATGGGCAGAGTCCGGCTCTGGGGGTGCTGCTGAACATCCCCAGATGTTCCAGATGGACCAGAGCCTTGTGGTCCTGAAGGGTTAACTGGGAATAACTGGGGCTGGTCAGGAGGGCTGAGGATTTCATTCCAGGTCTTTACCCCTCAATGGGCTGATAGGGAAGCTCTCCAGGCTTGTGTTTGGGAAGCTCTTGAGGTGTTCCTGGGTTCTTCTGAGGTGTTCTGGTGTACTCTTGAGGCATTCCTGGGTACTTTCTGAGGTGTTCCTGGATTCTCCTGGGGCATTCCTGGGTTCTCCAGCAGCACAAACACGACAGTTATGCTGTGCATTTCAAGACACGGCTCAGAACTGCCTTGGGAGCCAGTAGCCACCCTACCCGAGACAACTGGCCCTGGGAAGATATCTCCCCTGACATCAAAGGAGCCAGCAGGAGATAGGCATCATCTAATTGCTGCCACTCCCCTGCCTTCCCACTGGGTTTATCAGGTTGTCATTCATGGTCTCAGTCTCAGGATCCTTATCTTTGCCTGTACGAGGGACACAGCGTCAGGATGGGTAGGAGCAATCCCACCTCTGGGATCTGTGTCACCCAGATAAGGTGGCACGTGGTGACATTTAACAACCTGAAGAGTGCCCCATTGCTGAAATAAAACGAAGATTTTATTTCATCTCAAGATCTTCTTTGGAGGGAAGTGGCCTCCTGCAGCTGGAGCGTGTGTTTCCCTTATGTGCCAGGAAGAGGAGATGATGGAGGTGATGTGTTGGACCACAGGGACCCATCTGGGCTGGGAGGTGGCTTCCACAGCTGGGGAAGCCCTGTCCTCCTGGCTGGCTGGAGGTGGTTTGTCCTGAGCTCCCATCACTCACCTCCTCCTGCATCCCCACACTGAGCCCTGCCCGTGTGACTCGCTGCAGCTTTTGGGATCAAAGGCAGCATTTGGAGGGAATGTTTCTGAATAACCCTGTCAACAGGAACTCACATACAACAATCAGAGCAACCACAGCCCTGCTGCCTTGCTTTGCTCATGCCTGACCCCCCTGGAGCCCCAGCCCTCTGCTGTCCCTCACGTTTGCTCTCTCTTTCTCCACAGAATGCCATGAACTTGCCTCCCGACAAAGCCCGGCTCCTGCGGCAGTATGACAACGAGAAGAAGTGGGAGCTCATCTGTGACCAGGTAAGGGAGGCACTTTGGGCAGATCTGGGTTCCACCAGCAGTGTCCCCCTGCAAGGGACATGTACTCAAACACATTCCAACACCCATTTCTTTCACCTTCTACTCCATCACTGCTAAGAGCTCGTAAAAGCTTTGTAAGAATAAGTCAATTTTTTGCCACGGAGCAAAAATCATAGAATCATAGAATGGTTGGAAGGGACCTTCAAGATCATCAAGTTCCAACCCCCCTGCCATGGGCAGGGACACCTCTCCCTAGAGCAGGTTGCTCCAAGCCCCATCCAGCCTGGCCTTAAACACTTCCAGGGATGGGGCATCAACAACTTCCCATCACCCCCATGCTTGTTTCCTCTGGGCAGCTGGTGCCACAAACTCGAGGAGACTGCTCTTCAGTCACCTTTTGGCAAGTGCTTTGGTTTTGGTCTGTCTTCACCCACGTAAGAGGAGTGAATGCTCTTCAATCCAGGGAGTATTTAGCTTTCCATGTCACGATCCCTTGTGGCAGCTGGCTGTAGCTGTGGCCTTCAGGGAGAGGGAGGTGGTGATGGAGCCTGAGCTCCTCTTGGCCTCCAGAGACTGACCGGCAACCTTGGGATTAGGCAGCAGCATATGCTGAGGCATCTTGGTGTGTGAGCTCCCAACACAACAATTAACAGGTTGTCTCTGCCATGATAGATGAACAGAAGTGGCGTTATTTGGAGAGGGGGAATGGTGCAAGGGATGGGGTGGGCTTTTGGGAGTCAATGGCAAAACAGGTTCTACCTCAAAAGTAATCACTAATGAAAATAATTGATCCAGGACTGAGAAAGTAGGATGTTTCCATGAAATGTAAATACAGAATAAGAGTTTGGCGTAAAGTACAGTCATGCTGTGAGGTCAGAAAGATTTTAGTTAGGTAGGTCTTCCCTGGTGGTGTTCAAGGCCAGGTTGGAGAGGACTTCAGAGCTGGAGTTGTTCAGCCTGGAGAACTAAAGTCTCTGGAGAGACCTCAGAGCCCCTTACACTCCCTAAAGGGGCTCCTGGAAAGCTGGGGAGGGACTCTTGATGAGGGAGGGGAGCCCTAGGAAGAGGGGGAAGGGTTTGACACTGAAAGAGGGGAGATGGAGATGAAATATTAGGAAGAACTTCTTTGGTGTGAGGGTGGTGAGACCCTGGAACAGAGAGGCTGTGGCTGCCCCATCCCTGGAGGGGTTCAAGGCCAGGCTGGATGGGGCTTGGAGCAACCTGGTGTGGTGGGAGGTGTCCCTGATCTTTAAGGTCCCTTCCAACCCAAACCATTCTGTGATCTGTGAGACATTTCCTATTCAGCTACGACAGTGGCGGAGCCTCGGATAAAATCTGCTTACCTCATAGTAAAGCTGAATAAAGGACAACTTGCTTTCTTCTGAGCAGAAAACCAAAAGCATTGAGTTATTTAAAGTTTAAGCTTAGTGAGAAAACCCAACAAATTGCTTAATTTGCTGTAAGTGATTCGTTTCACGGATGTTTGTACCCACTTGGAGCGTGTAGATGGAAGGGTGAGCTCCATGAAGGAGTCCGTGGGCTCTGTTTGCTCCTCCTCAGCAGTGGGAGGGGCAGGAGAATTTAGATCAGAACCTCCATAAGCCAAATCCCACCTGGGAGCAGATCCACCCCAGGCAAAGCACAGCTGCTGCTGATTCACTGCTGGGCTCGGCAGCCAGAGAGGAGGGACGAGCAGATGGAAAGGCAGCGGAGGAAATTCGCAATCTGCAGCAATCACGTCTCCTAATAGCTCCTTGCACAACCCCAGGTCCACCCCCGGGTGGGGATGAGTCTGCTTCCCATCGCCCGGAGAGCAGCAGCAAGACTGGAAGCCAGAAGGGCAGGGAGCTGCTGGAGAGAGGGACAGGAAAGGGCTGTGGAGATGACGAGGGGACTAGAACATCTCTCTGAGGAAAGCCCCAGTGCAAGTTCCAGGCTGACCTGCTGGAGAGCAGCTCTGAGGAACAAGACCTGGGAGTCCTGGTGGGCAACAGGATGCCCAGGAGCCAGCAATGGGCCCTGGTGGCCAAGAAGGCCAAGGGCATCCTGGGGGGCATCAGGAAGAGTGTGAGCAGCAGGTGGAGGGAGGTCATCCTGCCCCTCTGCTCTGCCCTGGGGAGGCCCCAGCTGGAGCACTGGGACCAGTTCTGGGCTCCCCAGTTCCAGAAGGACAGGCAACTGCTGGAGAGGGGACAGCAGAGGGCTACAAAGATGCTGAGGGACCTGGAGCATCTCTGCTGAGGAAAGGCTGAGGGACTTGGGGCTTTTTAGTCTGGAGAAGGGAAGGCTGAGGGGGATCTGATCAACACCTAGAAATCCTTCAAGGGTGGGTGTCAGGAGGATGGGGCCAGGCTTTTTTCAGGGATACCCAGTGAGAAGACAAGAGGAAATGGGCACAAACTTGACCATGAGAAGTTCCATCTAACCATGAGGAGGAACTTCTTGACTTTGAGGATGGCAGAGCCCTGGCAGAGGCTGCCCAGAGAGGTGGGGGAGCCTCCCTCTCTGGAGGCATTCACACCCCACCTGGACACGTTCCTGTGGGACCTGCTGTGGCAGGGGGTTGGAGTAGATGATCCAGAGATCCCTTCTAGCCCTGACCATGCTGTGGTTCTGGGATGTGTGGCAGGTCCCCAGCTGCCCTGGTGGGTCCTTGCCAGCCCCTGCACATCCCAGCAGTGGGGAGCAGGTGTCTGTAGGAGCTCCAGGACACAGCATATGGGGTGTGAAATATTTATAGCTGTCCACAGAATTATGGTGCGTGGCTGCAAGTAATTCCAGGGGTAGATTTTGTACAGAATGTGTGTTTTCAGTGTGGATGTGGATTTTGGCTGCTGTTTTCTGTTGGTATCACTCATTACACCATTTTTGCCTGTTTTTTTTTTGCTTGGTGAAGGGCTGAGGAGACAAATCAATGGAACAGCTTGAGGAAATTAACTCTTGCCCTCCTGTGCTGCTTTCCAACTTTGTCTCAAAGTAGAAAGGGCCCAGAGGTTGCTCTTAGATGCTGTTTGCTGAATAGTCTGTAAAGCAGAGCCTGGCCCATTTTTCTGTGAAATATTTTGGGAATATAAGGGGGAGAGAGTGTGGCTCCCAAAAGGGAACTCTCACTTCCCTACAAGTGTGATTGATGAAAGTGGGGAGCTACCAGCCTCATGATAATGATAGTAATCAAAATAATAATGATGATGTGCTTGTGAGAAGAGAAGGCTCCGGGGAGACCTTGGAGCAGCCTTCCAGGATGTGAAGGGAGCTCCAGGAGAGCTGGGGAGGGACTCTTGGTCAGGAAGTCTAGTGACAGGACGAGGGGGAATGGTTTTAAACTGGAAGAGGGGAGATTGAGATGAGATCTTAGGAAGAAGTTCTTTGGTGTGAGGGTGGTGAGGCACTGGAACAGGTTGCCCAGGGAAGTTGTGGATGCCCCATCCCTGGAAGTGTTTAAGGCCAGGCTGGATGGGGCTTGGAGCAACCTGCTCTAGGGAGAGGTGTCCCTGCCCATGGCAGGGGGGTTGGAACTGGATGATCTTTAAGGTCCCTTCCTACTCTGACCATTCTGTGATTCTATGATTCTATGATGTAGTGATCTCTTGTGAGGGTTGCTGGGCTGGTTCTGGGGGACTCATCCTGTTCTTTTGTTTGTAAACCTTGGAAGTCATCTAAGCATCCCTGCTGGTGTCCTCAAAGCTTGCTCCCCACCTCTCTGGCTTAGCATACGAGGGGGAGAAGAGCAGCAAAGCCCATAGACCCGTTGGCCATCCTGGAGAAGGCCAAGCAGAGGTCTTTTGGGGGTAAGCATTGGGAAGGATCTGGGCAGAGAGGAGGATACCATGGAGAACCATCCTGTTGGTGTCCTGGAGGCCTCTTCACCCACCCACCTGCCTGAGGTGTTGTAGAGGGGGCCCAGATGAGGAGGGAAGAGGTTGGGGACATCTTAGAAAGTTCTTCGTTGCCCTCTAATGGCAAATCGTGGCAGGGGCATTGCCCTGTCCCTGCCTTTGGAGAGGCTGGAGGTGTGTGGTGGGAAAAAAACAAATTGAGAGACCTAAAATGAAAGTTGGGCAGTTCAACATCCAAAATTCCCTCAGTGAGGTGGTTGTAGAACTCTCCACCTTTCCTGATCAAACTCCAAATGAAGGCAGGTGCTGGTTGTTTCAGAGGCTGGTGGCCAACGTGGAGCTCACCTGGCTGGTGGCATGTTTCTCCTGGCTGAGGGTCCTATCCCACCCCTCAGCTTTGCTTCCAGAGGGCTTGAACCCCTCTGTGCCTGTTTCAGGGGTGTTGACACCTAAGAGAAGGCCACCCTACCTCGTGGTGGTTGCTGGAGAAGAAGGGAACAGGCTGTGACCGCTGGAGGGGACTCAGCAAGGATCAGGGTTTGGTGGGGGTGCTGGAGGTCGTTTGACCCAAATATCTCAGGTGAGCCCCAGACCCTCCCCAGAAATGAGATGGAGGGATGGTAACGGTTTGACATGGAAAGAGGGGAGATGGAGATGGGATGTGGGGAAGTTCTTGAGTGTGAGGGTGGTGAGAGCCTGGAAGAGGTTGCCCAGAGAAGCTGTGGCTGCCCCATCCCTGGAGGATTTCAAGGCCAGAGAGTTGTGGAGTTCAGCCTGGAGAAGAGGAGGTTCCAGGCAGACCTTAGAGCCCCTTCCAGTCCCGAAAAGCCCCAAAAGGGGCTTTTCGG
>VXBW01001019.1:97268-121307 GCA_013400375.1 Thinocorus orbignyianus
ATCCCTGGAGGGGTTCAAGGCCAGGCTGGATGGGACTTGGAGCAACCTGGTGTGGTGGGAGGTGTCCCTGCCCAGGGCAGGGGGTGGCACTGGATGATCTTTAAGGTCCCATCCAACCCAAAGCATTCCATGCCTGTGGTTCTGTGCCTGCCTGCTGGGGTTCCTGGTACCCAGGCGGATGCGCTGAGTGCTTCCCTGACATCCAAATCCTGAGAATCAAACAACTGAGTGAGGGAAATAACAGTAATAACATGTGTCAGTAACGCAGCAAATGTCCTGAATGTTTTTGGAAGCAAAAGCTCTCTGGAAAAGCCACCATTTCCTGGTTACGGAATAAATAGGTTTTCCAGATCTGGGTGGACACGAGATGTGTGGAGCTCTTCCTAGGATCACGTGGGAGAGGAAATGCAGAAATCCAGCAGTTCCTCTTTGCTGCTGAAGTAGAGCCACCCCCAGCCCCCTTTTATTTGGTATCCATCAGGATAGCCAACCGTATCCTGGGCTGCAGCAAAAGCAGTGTGAGCAGCAGGGCCAGGGAGGGGATTCTCCCCCTCTGCTCTGCGCTTGTGAGACCCCACCTGGAGTCCTGTGTCCAGCTCTGGAGTCCTCAACAGAGAAAGGACATGGAACTGTTGGAACAGGTCCAGCGCAGGGCCACCAAGATGCTCAGAGGGCTGGAGCAGCTCTGCTGTGAGGACAGGCTGAGAGAGCTGGGACTGTTCAGCCTGGAGAAGAGAAGGCTGCGGGGAGACCTTGGAGCAGCCTTCCAGGATCTGAAGGGAGCTCCAGGAGAGCTGGAGGGGGACTCTTGGTCAGGAAGTCTAGTGACAGGACGAGGGGGAATGGTTTTAAATTGGAAGAGGGGAGATTGAGATGAGATCTTAGGAAGAAGTTCTTTGGTGTGAGGGTGGTGAGGCACTGGAACAGGTTGCCCAGGGAAGTTGTTGATGCCCCATTCCTGGAAGTGTTCAAGGCCAGGTTGGATGGGGCTTGGAGCAACCTGCTGTAGGGAGAGGTGTCCCTGCCCATGGCAGGGGGGTTGGAACTGGATGATCTTGAAGGTCTCTTCCAACTCTGACCATTCTATGATTCTATGAAAATAAAGTGCTAATTCTGGAGATTGCTGGTCACAGAAGCACGGGAGAGGGGTTATGCTCCCTCCTTGGAGCTTTTCATCCTTCATTCTCCTGATGGGAGATGCTGGGGACCGGGACATCTCCCCACTCTTCGGTCTGATGCCTCTGCCTTCTTGAATCTGCTTCTCTATCCTTCTGGTTTATAACCTCAGTATTTTTTTGCCTAATAAAGGGTCTTTTATCCTTGGGAAAGTAAGTAAGTTTGCTTTCGAGGTGGCTGAGAAAGGCAGGGCTGAGCTGTTGCTGGTCTGCTCCTTTCCCCTGGCAGGGCTGGAGATAGGGCCGGTGCTCCCGTGAGTCACGGAGCGGAGATAAAACAGGTTTCTTGGGGATTTATTAACTTTGTTGTGTCTGAACAGGCCCGGTCCTGGGGCAGGCGGGAGGGAAAGCCACCCTGTCCCAGTCGTGATGTCAGGCTCATTGCTCAAGAGAAGTTTGGGAGGCTCCAAACCCCATTTTAAACTTTAGACGTGTGTGGTAAAAACCCCCTTGCCGCATAAATTCTTAGTTTGAAAGCAGATTTGGCCAGTGAGAGGCTGGGGATTGCCAGGAGGGAAGAGGAGGAGGAGAAGCAGACAGGAAAAAGCCATGATTTTTTAACTCCTTATTTATGGTATGTAGGGCAAGTGGATTATGCGTGATCAGCAGTGCCTTGGAGTTGGTGGGGAAGCCTCGTTGCCTCTCCAGGGGTGTGATGCTCTCAAGAAGGACAGAGGGGACCTCATGAGGACCCTGGGCTGGCCACCCTGGCAAGCAGAATCCCAGACTCCAACCCAGCTGGTCCAAGGAGCACCGTGTGTTCCCATCTCTGCAAGCTCTGGCAGAGAATCTGTGGTTTTGGGGAGGCTGGTGGCTGTGAGAAGATCTTCAGGGTGTCCTGGAGGCATCAGGGAACCCCAGGGGTGCCCACCCTGCCCAGCACTCCACCCAGATTGGAGTCTCCATCTCTGAAGACCTTCCATCTCTGAAGACATTCCAAACCCACCTGGACACGTTCCTCTGCAACCTGCTCTGGGTGGTGGTAGGGAAGTTGGCCTAGATGATCTCCAAGAGGTCCCTTCCATGTGATTCTAATGTAAAACAGTCAAAGCTGGATAAACCCAGACACTAACCAGAGCCAGGAAAGGGCAATTTTAAAGGCTAATCCCTCCTGCCTTTCCAAAACAGAAAGCCCTCCATGCTTTAAGGGCTATAAAAATGTTTCCAAGACTAGTCAATGTTTACCACAAGTAGTTCTTGGCCACTGGCTGGAGAAGAGCTCTGCTGGTGTCTGCTGGGCATGGGGAATGTCTATAAAAATCCTGCAGCCCAAATAATTCCTCTGCACCCTAATGAGCAGCCTCTATTTTAATGAAGCTGCTGTAGAGATTGTTACATAAATGCATAATTACAACTCAGTTTTTAAGAAAACAAAACCCCAAACCGTGTGGTATCTGCAGCACAGGCTGTGGAACATGCTCGTGGAGTCTCCCGAAGCATTTCGCTTTGGAGACTGCTGGTATTAAAACTGGCAGTTAGGAAAAGCTCCTGTCATGTCAGGCAGATGATGGCTGATTAATTGGGAAGAGAAATAAATCCGTGAGGGTGAGATAGCTTCTCTGGAGGGTTGGACTCAAGGCAGCAGAGAGAGAACCCCCAGAAAAGGGGAAGAATGAATCCGAGATCTTCAAGAGTGGACCTTCACCTTGGTGCTCCACAGCTTCCCGCCATCACTCGTGGGTGTGAGGAGTAATATTTGGATGCTGTCATTCCACAGAGTGAAAACGCTTCAACCTTTGTGGTTTTTGTGCAGAGAAAGATGTGGATATTCAAATGATGCTTCTGGAGCTGCTGGAAAGCTGTTGAGGGGGGGAAATGTGGAATGGTGGTGGTCTCCCATGTCCACATACCCCTATAACTCTCTACTGGATGGGCCAGATGCTCACGTGCAGCAAAACTGCTTTATTTTTGTCTGTCTGCCAGCCTGAAGAGGTTTTAAAATGGGTTAAATGGAGCTGGGTTCTAAATAACTTCTGCTTTGCCCGCTGTGCAGCCACGGTCCACGGTGTCCTGAGGGGGCTGTAGGTCTGGCTGAGAAACCAGCCCAACAGGGGGCTGTGAAAAGGGCAGAAATGGAGCTAGTAGTTAGAATCACAGAATGGTCAGAGTTGGAAGGGACCTTCAAGATCATCCAGTTCCAACCCCCCTGCCATGGGCAGGGACACCTCTCCCTAGAGCAGGTTGCTCCAAGCCCCATCCAGCCTGGCCTTGAACCCCTCCAGGGATGGGGCAGCCACAGCTTCCCTGGGCAACCTGTTCCAGTGCCTCACCACCCTCACAGGAAAGAACTTCTTCCTAAGATCTCATCTCAATCTCCCCTCTTCCAATTTAAAACCATTCCCCCTCGTCCTGTCACTAGACTTCCTGACCAAGAGTCCCTCCCCAGCTCTCCTGGAGCTCCCTTCAGATCCTGGAAGGCTGCTCTCAGGTCTCCCCGGAGCCTTCTCTTCTCCAGGCTGAACAGCCCCAGCTCTCTCAGCCTTAGTTGAATAATGACATCTTCTTCTGTTAACTGATGTATTTTATGTGCTTTCATTTGGTTTTTCATTTTTATTTCCTTTAAAATCCCTGTCAACATCCATGGGTGTTGCTGCTCCCGTTTTCTGGAGAGTTGGCTGCTGGAGCTGACCCCCCCTTTGATGATTTCTGCTTGTGCTGGTGGAGCTGAGCAATGGATCCCTTTCCAAACCTGTCTGTAGCTCCATCTGTCCATCCCGTGTCTGTCTGTCCCAGCAGTCCCACTTAGCAGCAAATTTAATTAACACCGGGGGTGTGAAAGGGACTGTCTGACCCTGGGGACCAGCTGGGATGAGACTGGAAGGAAGCCCTCCATGGTGGTGGCCGTGGTGCTGGGTGGGATGGAGCAGGAGCAGACACCCTGGGTGTCACGTTGACCAGAGAAGAGCTGCCAACCACCAACTTTGCATTTCCTGAGCTATTTTTTAGATAAAAGGGAAGTGCCAAATTCCAGAGTGGGTGGTGTTTGGCCCATCCATGTGAGGGTGCGTTGAGAGAAGATCCTGTTGTGAAAGAGGAAGGTGATGTCTGCTGGCTGGGGCTGAACTTCAGCTTCATTTTTTCCTTCTGACCATGATGAATTCCTTTTTTTTTTTGGGGTGTGTTTCTTTATTTTTTTTTGTTACTGCAAGACAATAACAGGAACAACTTCTCGGTGCTCAGACAGTACGTTCTGGTGTCCTGTTCGCTCCGAAATAACTTCCAGATCATGCAGTCCAAACTGCATCCTGACCCAACGAAGGGGAGGTTTCAAGTATCAGTTATAAAATGCGAAATTTTGGGAGGAAATAGTTATGAGATCTTTCCTCAAGGGAAGGGGCAGAATAGTTTCAAATGCTTCCAAGATACAAATAGTATCAGAACTTTGGGTAATGCTCTTAACAGGTTTGGAGGCGGCGTGCTCCTCGCGGAGCAACTCGTGTTTCACAGCAGCTCTGTGGGATAAACTTCAAGCTGGTAAAAAAGAAGCAAGAAGCTCTTGGAATATAAACCCTACAGACCTCAGATTTGTTCTGAAAATCTTTAATTACAGTTCTGAAGGTGGCTGGGGCTGGGTTGCAGACTGAGCCAGCCCCCTGTGAGCTTGGGTACTGGGAAACCTTAGAATCACAGAATGGTCAGAGTTGGAAGGGACCTTCAAGATCATCAAGTTCCAACCCCCCTGCCCTGGGCAGGGACACCTCTCCCTAGAGCAGGTTGCTCCAAGCCCCATCCAGCCTGCCCTTAAACACTTCCAGGGATGGGGCATCAACAACTTCCCTGGGCAACCTGTTCCAGTGCCTCACCACCCTCACACCAAAGAACTTCTTCCTAAGATCTCATCTCAATCTCCCCTCTTCCAATTCAAAACCGTTCCCCCTCGTCCTGTCTCTAGACTTCCTGACCAAGAGTCCCTCCCCAGCTCTCCTGGAGCTCCCTTCAAGGAGAAATGTGTCTCAAAGGAAGGTGGGAATGTCTTGGTGCTGGTGGGTGGGATGGGGAGGGAGGTCAGGGTCACTGCTGGTGTAGGACAGGAAGATAAAATTAGGTATTTTACACAGGTGAAACCCATAGTCGTGGGCACCTGTCCTCCTCCATAGTAAGTTCCCTGGTAAATGGAATGGTGGCCTTGGTGGTGTTTGCCGCTCTGGAGATCCCTCAGCTCTGCTGGCCCTTGTGTGACACTGGTGCTGAAGGAAAACCCTCCAGATCACAGAATGGTTCGTGTTGGAAGGGACCTCTGCAGATCACTGAGTTCCAACCCCCCCCTGCCCTGGGCAGGGACACCTCCCACCACACCAGGTTGCTCCAAGCCACTTCCAGTCTGGCCTTGAACCCCTCCAGGGATGGGGCAGCCACAGCTTCTCTGGGCAACCTGGGCCAGGGTCTCACCACCCTCACACCAAAGAAGTTCTTCCCCACATCTCAGCTCCATCTCCCCTCTTTCAGTGTCAAACCCTTCCCCCTGGTCCTATGGCTCCCCTCCCTGATCCAGAGTCCCTCCCCAGCTTTCCTGTAGCCCCTTGAGGGCCTGGAAGGGGCTCCAAGGTCTCTTTGAAGCCTTCTCTTCTCCAGGCTGAACCCCCCAACTCTCCCAGCCTGTCCTCCCAGCAGAGGGGCTCCAGCCCTCCCAGCATCTCCGGGGCCTCCTCTGGCCCCGCTCCACCAGCTCCATGTCCTTCTGCTGTTGGTGGCCCCAGAGCTGGAGACAGCACTGAGGGGGGGGTCTTGTGTGTGCTTTGTGCTGGAAATTACTCTTACTTTCATTTTTTCTGGAATCTGAATGATGAATTGATGAACCTTCTCCCACGAGCAGACCACTCAGCGTGCTTTTAGGCCTTTTCTAAATGATAAAAAAGATGTCTCAGCTTTTGCAGTGGTGGCTTTCAGTCAGACACAGACACCCATCTGCTGTTCCAGCCCTTCCCTTTCCTCCCAGTGCCCCTGGCTCCTGGGAGCCCTGTTATTTCAGACGTGTGCCTCTGTACGTCTGACTGAAATTCAGAATTCCTTTGAATTCTGTTTAAGGTGTATTTTTATGCACCCTATATCAATAGCAAATTTCAGAACAGGTATGTATGTTGTATTTGCATGCATATTGTGTGCACACAGAGTATATATTTATGAATATAAGGTATGTACATATAAAACTATATAAATTCATATTTTTGGCATATTTGTGTGCCTGCATTTTATGTATCCAGTAAGGAAATACAGGAGATGTTATAAAATGGCTAATGTTTCTTCTTGCAGGAAAGATTCCAAGTGAAGAACCCTCCCCACACCTACATCCAGAAGCTGAAGGGCTATCTGGACCCGGCTGTCACCAGGAAGGTGAGGAGCATCCTGTTTCCTCTCCCCCATCCCTCATTTCTCCACGAGGATGGTCCCGGGCTCCGGGTTCCTTCCTGCCTTTGTGTGAAACGCCCCGTCAAAAGGTCTTGGAGAAGAGTCTGGGAGATGGAACCAGCTGCAGAGAGAGAGGGAAAGAGGAGCTGGAAAGCTGCTGGGGTTTTGAAGGAGAACAGATGCTGCGAGGAGAAGGAGCATCTGACACACGAGACAAATTGCTCTAATAACTTCAGCTTCTGACAAATTGTGGCTGGGCTGGTCTCTAGGGTTGGCTTCCACATGGGAAGTGCTGGTGGTGGAGGAGACCTCTGTGGCTGGTGCTTTTCTCCCCCGTGTGAAGGGGGTGGGGAGGTTTTGGGTCCTTTTCTCTGGATTTGGGGCTCACACGAGCTGGATTCACCTCCTGCTTGTCATCTCCTCCGTGGCTTCAGGAAGTCAGGACGTAAGCTGGGGTGTCTTTACACATCAGAGCCTCATCCATCCTTCTGCATATTATTTTCTCCAAAACAGTTTGCTGATCACTCACCAGAGACTCAGGCACTTCTCTTGGCCTTTCATGTGCCCATCGTGCATCCCTGAGTGTGGATTTTGTAGTGGGATGTGTTTGTGCCTGGATCTGATCTTTCTGAGCTGCTTTCAGGGGCTTAGTGATAGCCTCCAGGATTGTCATCATAGAATCATAGAATGGTCAGAGTTGGAAGGGACCTTAAAGATCATCAAGTTCCAACCCCCCTGCCCTGGGCAGGGACACCTTTCCCTNCAGAGGCACCATGGCTGAACCTTTGGTATTTAACCACTCTGGAGATCAGCTCATATCCTGAGTTACAATAGCCTTAAAAAAAACCCCACAAAACCAAACCAAAACAAATAAGAAGAGGCAGGGAGAGCGTTGCAGATCCTGCCATTGACTGCCTCTGCCTTCTCCCCAACAATCCCGGCTTTGTGTTTGCCGGACAATGAGCTGAGGTTGGTGCCCTGCAGTAAAATCCGTGTCCTGACACGGGATGCTGGGATACGGGGCCAGCTCCGGCCGGGGTGGGTACCCCCTGCTTCCAGCTCCAGGGCTGCAGGGGTGTCTTCTGCCAGCGCTGCTCCTGCTGGAGCCTCCAGTAAGGAGTAGGAAACCATTAAACTATTTAGTAGGAAACCTTTAAATTTGCCTGTAGCTGATTATAGTGGGCTTTTTTTTTCTTTTTATTTCTTTTTTTTTCATTTTTACAAAAACAGTAAACAGGGCTCTTTGTGTTTTCTCCTCCTGGAGGGTTTTTCAGATTCATTTGGTGTGTTGGCTTTGCTCCGTGGGCAGACATTGAGGCCTTTCTTACCCTGGTACCGCTATGGGTCCCGTGACAAATGACAAAACCCAAGGCTCCTAAAAATAACTCCCTTGAGTTCCTCTCTTTTGTTGGAGTCGTTCTGCATCCCCAGCAGCCCTTTCCTCAGCCGGGGCTGCCGGGCGGAATGATTTACAAATGGATGTGGGAGGTTGTGGGGAGAGCTCGTTTGCCCGGAGGTTACTGCTGTAATTGAGGTGCTTTTGGTGTTTTTTGCCAATGATCCCCATTATGGCCAGGAGAAAGGGGCTCCCAACGTGTGTTTAGGCTTGTGATTGGGGCCATGCATGGAAAACGCATGGAAATCACAGAATGGTCAGAGTTGGAAGGGACCTTAAAGATCATCAAGTTCCAACCCCCTGCCATGGGCAGGGACACCTCTCCCTAGAGCAGGTTGCTCCAAGCCCCATCCAACCTGGCCTTAAACACTTCCAGGGATGGGGCATCAACAACTTCCCTGGGCAACCTGTTCCAGTGCCTCACCACCCTCACACCAAAGAACTTCTTCCTAAGATCTCATCTCAATCTCCCCTCTTCCAATTTAAAACCATTCCCCCTCATCAAGTTGTTGATGCCTGTCCTGGTTCCCAGCAGGGATGGGGTTGATTCTCCCCTGTCTCCATCCAGCACAGCCATCCCATTCCATGTGCGCCAGGCCCAGGGGCAGCAGGGAGCCAGGCGGGGAGGGGAGGGGCCACAGCCNTGAAGGTCCCTTCCAACTCTGACCATTCTATGAAAACCTCCTCCCCTTTGTGCTCCCTTGCAGCCCAGTCTTTGACTTGCCACGTTTTAGGGCTTTTCCCCAAGATCTGATACCGCAGACACCTTTTAGCAGGCACCGGTTGTCCAGGTGTGCAGATGGCAGCACGTGGGGATGTCATTATTGGCTCACACACACACAGATTTGGTAATTAAAGAGAAATCAGGGCAGGTTTTATGGCCGGGGTGTAAAGTCACAGAAGCGAGGTCGAAGCCCCAGGCTCAGGAGAGTGAAGCTGTGGTTCTCACTGGAGAGTTTGATGCTAAAACAAAGCTCCTGTTGTAATGAAATGTTTATTTATCTGCAGGCTTTTAATTTTCCTAATCCTGGAAACTCAAAAATGTGCATGGGAACAGAAGTTATTGTTTTTTTTCTGACTGCTGAGCTATTGTTATTGCATTCCTGGGGATTTAGGGGGCTTCTCAGCTTACCTTCATCTTTTATTGATTCATTCTGCACCACGTGAGATGTTTATGTTCTTAATAGCATGGCATGAGTCTTAATTGTAAGTTTTTTTTGCTCACTCAATTACAGAAATTCAGAAGACGAGTCCAAGAGTCCACTCAAGTGCTCCGAGAACTGGAAATTTCTTTAAGAACAAACCACATTGGGTAAGAATTTTTGATGGCTTCTGCTCTGAGGCTTTCTGTTGCCTTTTGATTTCTTTTTTAACTCCTCCCTGATGGATGCTTTGGAGAAAATGATCTCTTTGCATGTCAAGCAGTGATACCACTTGATTGATCGTTAAAGCCTGAAGGGCTCAGTTAAGCAGTAGCTGGGGCATCTCGGGAGAGTAATTCAGCTTTAATCCTTTCATGATAGGGTTCATCCACATCTCTGTGAAGGCTGGAAAAGATTCCAGTCAAATATCTGCTCGCTCTCAGCCAGGCAGAGCAGGAGTGGGCAGGGTTGTGTCTAGAATAGTAATAGTATTGCAGCTATAAATATATAGATATATGAATAAAACAACCCTCCCATGCTGTTTTATAGCTTTAACACGATGCAGTTCCTGAAGCCTGGCTGTGGGTAATATTCCCAGTATTTTAGTTCAGCAAAACACAGAATTCCCAAGTAGCAGAAGGGAAGGAATTGCCAGAAACTGCAGATTTTTTGTGAAATGTGCCATTCCCATCACCTTTCTGCTGCTCTCACCTCTCTGCTTCGGATCTTGGCACTGACACCTCAGCCAGGAGAGTTTCTTCAGCATTTTGGTTCATGTATCCACCTCAATTACATCCATTTTTCCCCAACCCCACCTGGATGCAGTCCTGAGGGATGTGCTCTGGGCAACCCCGCTTTAGCAGAGGAGTGGGGCTGGATGGTCTCTAGAGGTCCCTTCCAACCCTGACAACTCCCCAGTTCCATGAAATAATAAGCAGTGCTTTTTAAAAGTTGGCTTTTCTGAGTTAGAAAGCAGAGTTTTAGCTGTACCTTTCCTGCAATGGCTCCATCTCTCTGACCAGAATCCCAGCACTCCCCGAAGCCTGTGCAAGGCTCTGATCTCTGATGATTTTCCCAACAGATGGGTGAGGGAGTTCCTGAACGAGGAAAACAAAGGCCTGGATGTTCTGGTGGAGTACTTGTCCTTCGCACAGTACGCAGTCACGTAAGTAAGGCATTATTCCTGGTTCATTATTCATCATTATTATTACACCTGATGAAATTAATGGCAACTAAAACAGAGCGGGAAACAAATCCCCTTTCATTAGTTGGGATATCACACAGTTTAAACAGTTGCTCAGCAGAGGATCATAGAATCATAGAATGGTCAGAGTTGGAAGGGACCTTCAAGATCATCAAGTTCCAACCCCCCTGCCCTGGGCAGGGACACCTCTCCCTAGAGCAGGTTGCTCCAAGCCCCATCCAGCCTGGCCTTAAACACTTCCAGGGATGGGGCATCAACAACTTCCCTGGGCAACCTGTTCCAGTGCCTCACCACCCTCACACCAAAGAACTTCTTCCTAAGATCTCATCTCAGTCTCCCCTCTTCCAATTTAAAACCATTACTCCTCATCCTGTCCCTCCACTCCCTGACCAAGAGTCCCTCCCCAGCTCTCCTGGAGCTCCCTTCAGATCCTGGAAGGCTGCTCCAAGGTCTCCCCGGAGCCTTCTCTTTTCCAGGCTGAACAGCCCCAGCTCTCTCAGCCTGTCCTCACAGCAGAGCTGCTCCAGCCCTCTGAGCATCTTCGTGGCCCTGCGCTGGACCTGCTCCAGCAGTTCCATGTCCTTTCTATGTTGAGGACTCCAGAGCTGGACACAGGACTCCCGGTGGGGTCTCACAAGCGCAGAGTAGATGGATATCCCCAGCCCTTCACTTCAGGGTGTTGTAGCAGGAGATTTTTGTATAAAATTGTGTGGAAAGAAGCAGTAGGTTAAAGATCTGGCTGTGGTCAGGAACTCAGGCTGAGGGGAGTTGGTGTTTCATTTTCAGAAGAGATGTCATCAAATGTACATACACATATCACACAGAGAAGAGATTTTTGGTGGGGTTGCAGTAAAATTAATGAAGGAAAATTATATGTTTCAGAATGTTCCTAACGCTGGAAAAAACTATGCGTAGCGAAAAAAAAGAAGTGTTTCTATAAAGACTTTCTTCCTAATATGATGCAAATGTACTCAAGTAGCTTGCTGGGTTTTTCCCCTCTCTAACGCGGTGAACATGAGTAATAACCTCAGAAGCTGTAAAGGGGAACATGCAATTTTTGCTTGAAATAGCAGCACAATGGGCAAGGAGTAAGGAATCAGAGAAAATCTGTAATGATTGTGCTAACAGGTGACATGTGGGGGCCAGGGAGGCAGCGTGAGTGCTCAGGCACGTGTCAGTGGAGGAAACTGTGTTAGTGCTTGCACAAGTTCTGGAGTCCTCAACACAGAAAGGACATGGAACTGTTGGAACAGGTCCAGCGCAGGGCCACCAAGATGCTCAGGGGGCTGGAGCAGCTCTGCTGTGAGGACAGGCTGAGAGAGCTGGGGCTGTTCAGCCTGGAGAAGAGAAGGCTGCGGGGAGACCTGGGAGCAGCCTTCCAGGATGTGAAGGGAGCTCCAGGAGAGCTGGGGAGGGACTCTTGGTCAGGGAGTGGAGTGACAGGACGAGGGGGAATGGTTTTAAATTGGAAGAGGGGAGATTGAGATGAGATCTTAGGAAGAAGTTCTTTGGTGTGAGGGTGGTGAGGCACTGGAACAGGTTGCCCAGGGAAGCTGTGGCTGCCCCATCCCTGGAGGGGTTCAAGGCCAGGCTGGATGGGGCTTGGAGCAACCTGCTCTAGGGAGAGGTGTCCCTGCCCATGGCAGGGAGTTGGAACTGGATGATCTTGAAGGTCCCTTCCAACTCTGACCATTCTATGAATATATTGATTTATTGAAATAAAACAGGGACAGATTTCATCATTCTTACACCTTTGAGGCAGGGCTGTTCATCAGCACCTCTTCTCCCTAACCCGCTGCCGGGATTTCTGCTGCCTTTCAGGTTTGACTTCGAGAGTTTGGAGAACAACGTGGAGAACTCCATGGACAAGTCCAAACCTTGGAGCAGATCCATTGAGGACCTGCACAGAGGCAGCAATTTGCCCTCCCCGGTCGGCAACAGCGTTTCGCGCTCCGGCAGACACTCCACGTTACGGTAAGGACTTCATCTGGGCCTTGGCTAGCCTAAAAAACAGCCACTTTGCTCTTAAAAAGAGTCAGTATGGTATATTCCAGCTGGAATATCTTTCATCTTCCCTCTTTTGATGGTATAGGATTGACATGTGTTGGAAATGTGTCATTGTAGTGATGGTTTTGGGGTGGAAAAGCGCTAAAATAGTAGCCCAGGGCAGCGTTACACTCCTTCTTGATGGAGGAAGAGGCAAGAATGGCTCTGCCTCCCTTTCTGGTGGCAGGATGATCTCAGGATGTGCCATACGTTCCCAGCAGGTACAGTGTGGCTTGCACAGAGGAAGCAATTTCTCTTCTCCAAAGAGCAGCTCAAGATTTCCACAGACCCAGCCAGCCTGGAGCTCCCATCTCTTCCAAAAAGGTCTCTTTTAGCAGCACATTCCTCCTTGCTGCTGTGAACAAGAGGGGTTTTTTTATAATTTAAAGGCCACTTCCATCCTTTAAACCTGCTGGGAAGTGCAGCATCACCCTGGCTTTACTATGAAGTCTCCTCTTTCCAAATCCTAAGAGGTTGGGGTTTTTTTGAGTTAATGGAAAAGGCAGGATCACTTCCCAGGGCTGAATGGCAGCCGACTCTCCCGCATTCCTTCGATGCTTCACTATTTTCAAACACACTAAGCACCACCTTTAACCTCACGGTGCTCAGAGCACTGAATGGCCTTTGCTCATTCAGTTTTTTGACTTTTTTTTGGCTTTTGTGGTCTTTCATAGTTCTGTGGGCTTAAAGCAGTCCAGAAAAGATGGAGCTAGTGAGGACTTGTGGCTTTTTCCTTCATTTTCCCCCTTGAGGTTCAGTTCTGGTTTGTCCGTGGATGGTACCGTTGGCTCTTTAGCTCCTGGGAAGGGCGTACCTCCCACCTCCAGCAGGTGGGATGCCTGGAAGATGTAGTTCATAGACATCAGGCAGACACACAGTCCTGGTGAAGAGATACAGGCTGTGGATGGAGTCCAGCACAATCACTCAGTCAGTTGTTTTTTTTATTCTTGATTTTTTTCTTTTTGATGTTGTTCTGAGCAGGTTGGGTTTTCTTTGCTCTTTAATTGCTGTGACTGAGTGTTATGGTTTGGGAAAACAATTTATGGCTTTGCAGACAATGACTCAATCACCCACTCAGGAAAGGGGAACTGGGGAACACACAAGGGTTGAAACATAAATAGATTTAATAGAATAAGACTAAATAATTAACAATAATAGTAAAGAACCAGTATGAATCCCAATACTGATATAAGCTATACAAGAATTATACTCAGCCCATTCTCTCAGCAGAAGCTGTGCCCTCCTGACAGGGACAGCAGATGTGGAANGTGGGACGCTGTGTGTGCAACAACTTTGGGAAGAAAGGAAGGGCTCAGGACCCTGGCACCAGGGCAGGGAGTTCTCTGGTCCCACCTCCATCACGGGAGGCAGAGCTACCCAGCAAACTTTCCTGATTTGTATTGAGTTCATGGTATGAAATAATCCCGTTGGCCAACTTGGGTCAAGTGCCCGGGTCTCACTCTTCATCCCTGCACCTGGCAAGGCTCAAAAACACCAAGACCTTGAGTCCCACAGAGCCTGCCTGGCCATGAAGTAAATATTTTCATGAATTCAGACACTAGAGTCTCCTAAAAGTGCAGTTTTCCCCAACATTAGAAGAAGAGTTAATCCTGTGTCTCTCAACCCAGGACACAGAGAAGCAGCAGAGTCTGGTGGCTGCAGGTTCTGCTCTCTGGGAGATGTTTGTTAACATCGTGTTTGTGATCTGTTACACTAGCAATGCATAGCTCAGGTATACATTACATGCCTCTTACATTTTTTTCTCTTCATTTCCTTCTGTCTTTTTTTCTTTTTCACATCCCTGCCCTTTTCCCATCTCTATACCTCCTTCCTTGCATCCTTCATTCCCCTCCCTCCTCTGAACGCTCTCCTCCGATTCTGTCTCTCTCACCATCCTCCCCTCCGCTCTCCCGTGCCGTCAGATTGGTTTCTCTGCCTGAGCAACTTCAGTTCAAACACCACCAGAGCTGCTTTTCCTCCAGCTGCCTCTGGAGCGGCTTCACTTGGCGCTCTTCCGATGAGGCTTCCAGCCGGAAAACCTTGTAAGTCCCAGGTCGGAAGGTTGGAGATGCAGGGCATGGGAGCGCCACGCCCCATTGCCTTATAATCTGCTAATCACACGTCCAGGGGAGAGCCCCTGCCCGAGCTGTTGGGGTTTTCAGCCCCCCAAAAACGTGTGGTTACCACATTATAACCTCAACACGTAGTTTGCTTCCCTAGAGTGGGGTTTCCCTAAGAGAAAATCGAATGTGGTTTAGTTTGGAATTGAGATACGGGTTCTCTTTAACACAGAACCAATCATTCAGGTTGGAAAGACCCTTGGGATCATGGAGTCCAACCATCAACCCCACTCTACAAAGTTCTCCCCACCACCACATCTCAACAACTCTTCAACATATCCAGGGATGGGGACTCCACCACCTCCCTGGGCAGCCCATTCCAGTGTCTGACCACTCTTTCTGTGAAGAATTTTTCCTAATGTCCAGTCTAAACCTGCCCTATTGCAGCTTGAAGTCATTCCTTGTGAGAAGAGACCAGCACCAAACTCTCCACAATGTCCTTTCAGGTAGTTGCAGACAGTGATGAGGTCTCCCCTCAGCCTCCTCTTCCTCAAACTGAACAGTCCCAGCTCCCTCAATGGCTCTTCATCAGATTTATCCTCCAGGCCCTTCCCCAGCTCCGTTCCCTCCTCTGCCCTCGCTCCAGCCCCTCCAGGTCTCTCTGGTGTTGAGGTGTCCACAACTGGACACAACACTCACGGTGTGGCCTCCCCAGTGCTGAGTCCAGGGGGAAAATCCCCTCCCTGCTCCTGCTGGTCAGGCTATTTCTCATACCAGCCAGGATGCTGGTGGCTTTCCTGGCCCCCTGGGCACGCTGCTGGCTCAGCTTCAGCCGCTTCTCAACCAGATCCCCCAGGTCCTTCTCCACCAGGCAGCTCCAGCCACACATCCCCAAGTCCAGAGCCACATATAGAATCATAGAATCACAGAATGGTCAGAGCTGGAAGGGACCTTAAAGATCATCCAGTTCCAACCCCCCTGCCCTGGGCAGGGACACCTCTCCCTAGAGCAGGTTGCTCCAAGCCCCATCCAGCCTGGCCTTAAACACTTCCAGGGATGGGGCATCAACAACTTCCCTGGGCAACCTGTTCCAGTGCCTCACCACCCTCACACCAAAGAACTTCTTCCTAAGATCTCATCTCAATCTCCCCTCTTCCAATTTCAAACCATTCCCCCTTGTCCTGTCACTAGACTTCCTGACCAAGAGTCTACATCTACACAGTTCTTAGATACCTCCACGGATGGTGACTCCACCACCTCCCTGGGCAGGACCTTCTGGTGCCTGACCACCCTCTCAGGGAAGTCATTCCTCCTAATATCTCATCTGACCCTCCATCTTCAAGCCATGAAGATTCTGTGATGTCACCTGGCGGTGACCTGGGCGCGGGGGCTCCCTGCCTGTTCCTCTCCCAGGCCGAGACCATCCATGGCTAATTGTGCCTTTAACTGGCTTCCCCTGGCTCGTTTTAGCAGGGCTGAGCCCTGCCAATTCCCTGCTCGCTGGGTTTCCTTGGCAACTGAGGTGGGGTTTTATTTCTTTTCCTTATTTTTTCTTTTTTTCCAGAGGAGGGACGGGGATTTTGGGAAGCAAGCACCAAAATGAGGGCAGGAGGATAAAAATGGGGATGAACCTTCGGGGATTTTATTGCTGCTTTTTTGGGGGGGAAGAAAGAGCATTGCTTTCACATGAGAGTCCTGCTCTCCTCTCAGATAAATATTAATGCCGTGTCACAGCCCATTAGAAATTCCCTTTCTTCCGAGTCAAATACTTCCAATTTTTATGTGGATTGAACCGAGAAGCTGCATTTCTTCCCTCAAAATCTGCAGAGTCCATAATGAGTGAGGGATCCAGACAGATGGGACTTAACCCATCAGTGGCCTTTGAGGGCTTTCAGTACCTGGACTCAAATTTGGCACCTCTTCTTGGACCTCACTGTCAACTCTTCCCCTGCCCAGGGACCTGCTGGCTTCACCTTCACATTTTTTGTCAGATTTTTGAGCAGTCAGGTGTTACAGAAACCATTGGGATTCTCATTTTTTCTCTGAAGACCATGATTTTCATGGACCTGGGAGAGGTGTTGGTGGGGCAGTGGGGTCTCTCCGAGGCAGCAATGCCCACCCTTTCCATATCTTCTGCTTGGTGGTGGTGTGGGGATGATGAAGAGCCTGGAGCATCTCTGCGATGAGGAAAGGCTGAGGGACTTGGGGCTTTTTAGAGAAGGCTGAGGGGGGATCTGATCAACACCTAGAAATCCTTCAAGTGTGGGTGTCAGGAGGATGGGGCCAGGCTTTTTCCGTTGGTGCCCAGGGACAGGACAAGAGGATACAGGCACCAACTTGACCATCAGAAGTTCCATCTCCACATGAGGAGGAACTTCTTGACTTTGAGGGTGTCAGAGCCCTGGCAGAGGCTGCCCAGAGAGGTGGTGGAGTCTCCATCTCTGGAGACATTCAAACCCCTCCTGGACACGTTCCTGTGGGACCTGCTCTGGGTGGACCTGCTCTGGCAGGGGGTTGGAGGAGATGATCTCCAGAGGTCCCTTCCAACCCATATTGTTCTGTGACCCTGTGCCATTTTCAGCAGTTTTGGCTGCTCACGTTAGTGAAGTGCTGTGGGCAGGGGGGCAGGAGGAGAGCATTACCCACCATCAGGTTTTCTGTTTCTGCTCTTTTTTTCCCTTCTCAGAAGTAAGGTTTTGTAGTTCTTCTTTAAAGGTGGGGCGGGGGGAATAAAAGAGGCACCATCTGACTTTAATTACTAGGATAAATATACTCGTGGTGACATAATCTCTGACCTGCAGCAGACAGGAAATCAAACCCAACGATTCATCCAGATGCTGGGACCCAGCCTAATGGTTAGTAACAAGAAATAAAAGCAGAAAAAGAAGATCACACACATCCCCCCCTCCACCCCAACCCTCGGGTTGGCTGGTGGTGTGTGGAGGTGTGGAGGGAGGTGTCGAAGTGACCGCCAGCCTGCCCTGCCCTTGGGAAGGACACAAAGAACGTGGCAGATCCCTTGGAGAGGGACTGTTTGTCAGGAAGTGGAGTGACAGGACGAGGTGGAATGGTTTTAAATTGAAAGAGGGGAGATTGAGATGAGATCTTAGGAAGAAGTTCTTTGGTGTGAGGGCGGTGAGGCACTGGAACAGGTTGCCCAGGGAAGCTGTTGATGCCCCATCCCTGGAAGTGTTTAAGGCCAGGCTGGATGGGGCTTGGAGCAACCTGCTCTAGGGAGAGGTGTCCCTGCCCATGGCAGGGGGGTTGGAACTGGATGATCTTTAAGATCCCTTCCAACTCTGACCATTCTGTGATTCTGTGATCTCCACTGATGCAGACAAAGCTTCTCGAGCCAGGGTTCCAGCCTCCTCGTAAAAGAGTTTCTGTACTAAAAAAAAAAGGGAAAAAGAAAAAAAAAGTCCTCATTAATTCTTGGCATTCGTGTCTGTGTGAAGAAATTTGCATCCGTTGAAGGGAAGCAGTCTCAATGTAGGGCAGAGTCCCATCTGTGCCCGAGATATTTTCCCCGTGCTGCAGCTCCCGATCGTGGATTCTCTACCCCTTCTTCTGCCTGCTGGGGAGCGACCAGGTGTGCAGGCTCTGCTGGTACAGCTGATTAATGCACCGTTAATTAACGATGTGTGGGATGGTGAGGATGGCAGGAGAGCAGATTGCAGGCTGGGGCTGGGGCTGGGGCTGGGGCTGGGGCTGTGTCCCTGTCCCTGCCCTGGGGCTGTGTCCACATGGATGAGGGTCAGCTTGGCTTTTTGGAAGACAACAGAGTGGGGTCCTTGGTATGAGAATCTTCCAAGTGAACATCTCCAGGTTGAAGACAGTGGTTGTCCTGGCTGTGGGCAGGTGGTTCCACATGGCACATCTGCAGCCCTTGTTGGGTTTCTGTGGTTTTCTCCACCTCTTCAGAAGAGACAAGTATTGTTTCCTCCTCCAACCTTCCCTTTGGTGGCCACATCACTCTGCAGAGCAGGGCTTTGGTCAGGTGTAGATGAGAGCATCCCTCGGCCTGAGGAGGCTCCATCCAGGTGGTGGATCCCAGGGAGGTGGACCCCACCTGCTCCAGGGTCCTACTGCATTGCAGGGTGTCCTTGCTCCCTGGTTCTGTTTCTCCTCGCTCCCCAGGTGGCTGGAGATGCCAATTCTGCCTTTATGGTCATCTTTTATTAGTTTAAGGAGATTTGCTCCTATTTCCTCCAGCTGACAAGGCTCTGTTACATCCTTAAAGGCATTCTGGAATGTAAGGAGTTGATGCACCAGGCACTGAGGAAGATTCTTCTATCAGTGCCGTGATAAAGATCTAATTACTCTACTTATTTAAAATTTAAAGGAAAAGAATGTCTGCAGCCTTTAGTGGCTTAAAGCTGAGATAAGGCATCGTAGGAGCCACCTCTGGATGACTGGAAATGACTTTTAAATCTTGTTATGGCAGCGGTTTTCATATCCAGTGACATTCATGTGTGGAAATAACGCCGGTACGGCGTGGTGACACGTTCTCCAGCCAATTCTGGCAAGTTCTTCCACGCTTCCCAGTTCAGCTTCAGGGCAGGGCTCCCAGCTGAAAGTTGGCTGGCTCTTTCTTTCATCTCAGGAAGGGAGATGTGGGAGGTAAATGAGTTCCTGGGTGCAGGAACTGTGTGTGGACAGTCACCTCCTTGGTGGGGACAGTCCTCATTCCCCCCAGGAGCAACCAGACAGCATCTGGGTGCGTGCTGTGCGGTGCAGCATCCTATCCCATCCCATCCCCAGGGATGGTGGGGACTTGGGGCCACCCCCACGACTCGGTGGAGCAGCCTAGTCCTGTCCTGGTCCTGCATCCCTCCTCGGGGTCTGCTCCCCAAAAGCCTGGCTCCCGTTATTCCACCGCTCGCTGGGCTCCGGCAAAACTAGGTCATGTTTCCCTCAAACCTGAAATCCGTCTGGAGAGCCCTGAGCTGATTTATGCATTCAGATATACAGGGAAAAAATGTAAAAATAAAAGGCATTTGGCTGAATTCTGGGGTTTCTTTCATCTTGGGAGCTTCTGGAAAAATGAAAGCAAAGGGAAGAAGTTGCCCCAAGCCCTGGCTCTCTATGGGCAGGGGTTTTGGGACCTCTGGGTCCCGCTGGAGAGGGCACGGTGAGGGTGATGCTGAGCTGGGACCACTGCCCAGTACTCAGTGCATCCCCATCCCCTTTGTATGTTTGAAGTGAGAAAATTTTGCATATTTAAAGTGAGAAAATCTGCATATTTAAAGTGGGAAAATCTGCAAGCACCTTCTTTGTGCCGGAGAGTGAGCCGGTGAGTCGGAATAAAGCAACTCTGTTATTACTTGCTGATGTGTTTATTAGTAATCCTTACTATTATTAATGATGATGATGATGGTGTTAATCACTGATTTTAGAAGCTACACCTCTTCTCTAAACATGAGCAGCCTGCAGCGGACAGGAACTGCACATGAGCATCAGCTATTAGCAGGGTAACCTCCCGAAAAGGAAAGGAAGAGGAAAATGGGGCAGTGTGAGGACACCAAAACCATCCCTGCCCTTCCTCATGCTGCCCAGGAGCAGACACTCAGCTCTTACAGGGTTGCAAACACCTGGAGATGTTTCTCCTGGTACGTGCTCCTGCCTCCAGCACTCTGTAGGTCTAAGTATCCTCACCTAAGAGCTGCATCTCGCCTTTAACAGTTCTTGATGGATTTTTCCCATCTGTAAAGTGGTTTTGGAGCCTGTGCCAGGCTCCAGGTTCCGCAGCAGTCCCGCTCTCTGCGTGGAGGAGTGTCTCCAAAATCACCAGGTTTGCTTTGATCCTGTCACCTGGTAATTATATGTGTTAAGAGAAATGATGGCAGGTCCTTCCCTGCTGACTCCAGTGTGGAGTCACCGCTGGGTACCAGTATGGATTGGTTTAACTCCTGGCTGGGAACTGGGAGCTAGGCACGCTGTAATCCAGAAGCTTTCCCCACTGAGGCTGTTCTCCTGAATCAAAGATTAGAAAAGCCTTTCCCTGTGTGCTCTGCAGGCTGCAAAGGTGGCAGTGGCAGGCGTGAGCCCAGCTCCAGTTCCCTCAATCAGCCTTTTTGTGTTTCCTGGAGGTTGCATTTCCTCCAGCAGCCAAGCTTCACCCGTGAATTTCTCTTTCCTCCCCCGGAGGAGTTGCTCTTTGCAGGGGAAATGTCGGGATTTGCACATGGCTGCTCGTGCATCACCTTGTTTTTCTTTCTATCTTCCCATCAGCAGATTTTTTTTACTTTCTTCCTCCATTTTCAGGCCAGAGTGTGATAGTTGGGAGCGCCAAAGGATTGCTGTGCCTGCCCAGAGGTTTCATTAGCAAATCCCTGGATGCTGCACCCAGGACCTTCTCTCCCAGCTGTTTTGACTCTGTAAATGGGGAGAATGGAACAAATCCTGTGTTTTTCCCCTCAAACACCACGCTGTGGGTATTGGGAGTGACTGGGGTGGCTGGGGGCAGCCCGCATGGCTCTGCAGAGACCCCCCCAGTTTGGATGGGGCTTGTCCTGCTGGTCCCAGGGCAGCACCACGGCCACCTCTGTGCGATGTTCCTGCATCTCTGTGTAGAGTTTCTTGACCATAATCCTAATCCTCTTGTTGATTGCTCAGTTCCACCTCTGGAAGAACATGGATGTGTTTCACGTGGCAGCCTGTCTCCTCCTCCCCAATTTCCTGTGCTCAGCTCCCGGAGCAGGTTTTTTCCCTTAAAGAAAACAAGCAGGATCTCGGGGAGGAGCCGAGACGTGGTTTTCATTTGCTGTGCCGTAGAAGTGACAGGCTGAAAGATTTCCCTTTGTGTTTATTCTCTGTGCTTTATTTTGCTGGATTCAAGGTTGCTTTCCCAGCTAGGGGTTCCAATTAAAATAATTAATGCCTCTGTTCCAAGGAAAGTTCCTAAGGGCTGCATTTTCCTCCAATAACTTGGAGGGCTTTCAGAAAGCTCAGCTGCGGAGCAGAAGAGAGGCACCATTCTTAGAGCAAGTGCAGCGGGAATTCATGCATTTTGCTGATGCCTCAGGATGTTCAGATCCATTAAAAGTCTGTGCAGAGGGAAGTGCCTGGAAAAAAAATCCGGAAAAACCTCTGGCTGTGTGGGTGGATCATTCTGTCCTCATTGGGTGTCACAAGAGATGGAGGTGCCTGGCTTTGGAGCTGCTGGGACCAGCATTCCTGGTCCATCCATCACCTTTTCCCTGTGTTCCCTGTTGTCTGATGGGCATCTGCTCAGCAGAACTTAAACCCAGCTGCGTTTTCCCCCAGAGGAGGGATATTTCCATCCCCCCCTGCCTTTTTTTTTTAAGTTACCACCTCAGAATAGCCCTGCAGTTGATGAGAGCTGTTTTTCTTTGCAGGTATAACACCTTGCCCAGCCGAAGAACGCTCAAAAACTCCAGATTAGTGAGTAAAAAAGATGATGTGCACGTCTGCATCATGTGTTTACGGGCCATCATGAATTACCAGGTATTGCCCTCTGGGTTCTCTTGCACCCTATTCCTACTTTGTGGTTGGGAGGGGGGAGGAAAAGGTGAATTATCCAGGTAAAACTGATGCACGGGTTTAAACTCTTATTCTTAGGCAGGAGAGCTGGTAAGCCAGGTGCTATAATCCTAATAATCCTGGCAGATTGTAGAACAGATGTGAATGGGTAGATAAAGGCATGTGCACGTGGGGCTGTGGTGTTGTTAGACAGGCAGCCACGCAGCTCAAGTTGTAATTTGTCTCAGAATTTGGTCCTAACACTGAGGAAATAGGAGAATTTTTCAGCAGAGTGGGACACGGGTGGAAAATCCCGGCTTTCACTCTTGTTACGTGCTCACCACGAGGTCATTTCACTACAAATCAAAAGAATAAACCAGACCAAAGCTAATCCAGTTTTTAGGAGTTTCTTTTCTCTTTGGTGGGATGCTGTGGTCCTGTGGCATCCCCAGATAGCTTTGAGACTGGAATTTTTTGCTAAAACAACAGCAGCTAAAAGATAAGTGCTTCAAAGAGTCATAGGATCATTGAATTGTCCAGGTTGGAAGGGATCTTTGAGATCATCTGGTCCAACCATCAACCTGACTCTGATAAAAAGCAACAACCCATCACTGAACCATGTCACTCAGCACTGTGTCAACCCAGATTTTGAATCCCTCCAGGGATGGTGCCTCAGCCCCTGCCCTGGGCAGCCCATTCCAAGCCTTGACAACCCCGAGGGCAGAGTGTTAGAAACACGGGTGTCTTCCCTCCGATGGGAAGGATGCAAACAAGGATCATATACTGATAGCCAGTATGGGGTTTTCCAGAGAAATCCCTTTATTTTCCTTTTTGGAGAGCAAAGGCAGCCTTACCCAGGCAGGCACTCCATGCAGGCTGGGATTTTGGCAGCTGAGTGGCAGATTCCTCCGTAGAGAGTCAATAATGCACCTGCCTGTGGGAAGGAAAAGGAAAAGGGAGAGGAAAGGAGGAGCAGAGGGGCTGGCAGGGGGGGAGTGGACCCCTTTTTGTTGGCCAATGTGGGGTCCTTTGGGACCCTGCTGGTGGCAGGGAAGTTGTTAGGTGTGGTGGGAGGTGGAAGAGTGCTGGCTGGCTTGGCAAATCCAAGGTTTTGCTTGGCTCNACTCAGCACTGTGTCAACCCAGATTTTGAATCCCTCCAGGGATGGTGCCTCAGCCCCTGCCCTGGGCAGCCCAGTCCAAGCCTTGACAACCCCGAGGGAAGAGTGTTAGAAACAACGGGTGTCTTCCCTCCGATGGGAAGGATGCAAACAAGGATCATATACTGATAGCCAGTATGGGGTTTTCCAGAGAAAAATCCCTTTATTTTCCTTTTTGGAGAGCAAAGGCAGCCTTACCCAGGCAGGCACTCCATGCAGGCTGGGATTTTGGCAGCTGAGTGGCACCTGACTGTAGGAATGAAAAGGAAAAGGGAGGAAAAAGGAAAGGAAAAGGAAAAGGGAGAGGAAAGGAGGAGCAGAGGGGCTGGCAGGGGGGGAGTGGACCCCTTTTTGTTGGCCAATGTGGGGTCCTTTGGGACCCTGCTGGTGGCAGGGAAGTTGTTAGGTGGGGTGGGAGGTGGAAGAGTGCTGGCTGGCTTGGCAAATCCAAGGTTTTGCTTGGCTCGCGGCGTTGGGAAAGTCTGCCGACAGGTCTGGTCAGAGATATGATTCTATGATTCTGTGATTCTATGATTCTGTGATTCTGTGATTGATTCTATGATTCTATGATATGTCATTGCTTGGATTTAAAATAATAAATCCTAGGTTTTTGGGTCTCAGAACTGAGAGGATGTTCTCCCCCTCTCTTTGCAGTACGGATTCAATATGGTCATGTCGCACCCCCACGCCGTTAACGAAATTGCACTAAGTTTGAACAACAAGAACCCCAGGTAGGCTGCCCTTGCTTTTAGGGAGTTTAAGAAGCAGGTAAGTACACGGAAAAGGAATTTCAGGGGAATGTTTGGGCTCAAACCTGTGGCAAAAATCAGCCTTCATCCTGCATCAGGTTAAATCTGNTGACGTGGCCAAACAGGGGTCCTTGGGATCCTGCTGGTGGCAGGGAAGTTGTTAGGTGTGGTGGGAGGTGGAAGAGTGCTGGCTGGCTTGGCAAATCCAAGGTTTTGCTTGGCTCACGGCGTTGGGAAAGTCTGCCGACAGGTCTGGTCACAGATATGATTCTATGATTCT
>VXBW01001019.1:121367-131679 GCA_013400375.1 Thinocorus orbignyianus
TCTGTCCCGTGGTGCAAATCGGTGAGCCGTTGCCATTCAGTTCTGACTCCTCGGCTGAATTAAGCCCTGCAGCTCGGTGGCAGCACAGGGAAGACCTTGCCAAGTGTGGGATTTTCCCTAAAAGTGGGAAAATCTTCTTAACAGGGTTGTCCTTAGGTTTATATTTCTCTGAGAGAGGGTTTCATGCCCGTTGCTGGTCACCCACAGCCGAAACGGGGACAGGGGAGCTACTTGTCACCCTGGCAGTGGCTTCCAGCAGAGCCTGGAGCCCTTGTGTGTCAAACAGAACCAAATCTGACATAGCAGTGTCTGCAGGGAGAGGTAAAACTAGGGGCTGAGACAAACTAAACAGCACTGTAAATGTAGATGTATAGATCTATAGATATATATAGCCTCTGCTGAGGCTGTCCCCTTGCCTGACAGCACACTGCTTGAAGTCTTGTCCTGATGGAACCTGGAACTTCATTCCTGGCTCTTATTTCTCTTTCAGTCAGCAAACCCAGGCACAGCACACCTGGGAGGGATATGGGGAGTTATTTTTTTTGATAATTTGTGGTGTCCTGTGCCTGGAAATCAGGTGATCCAGGGAGAGCTTTCATTTCTGGAATCAGTGGGGTATTTATTAAAAAGAAAGCAAAGCTTTCAAACGTGGCTCAAATAGTCTGAAAACAAAACTTAATGTTAGTGCTGGCCAGAACCTCATTTCTTTCTGTTTTAGCCCCTCATGGCTGTGGAAGGAGGCAGAGGTTGGGGTGCTTAGGGTTGCCCAAGATGTGCTAAACAGGAAAGCAGCCATAGCTGTCCTCTCCTTGTCCCCATCCCCCATGCGTTGGCAGCTCCAGCCAGAGCAGCTCCATTGGAGCTCCTGGGCATCCACTGGGTTCTCTGCTCAAGGATCATGGAATCATAAAATGGGTTGAAAGAGAGCTTAAAGATCATTTAGCTCCAAATGCCCTGGGCAGGGACACCTCCCACCACACCAGGTTGCTCCAAGCCCCATCCAACCTGACCTTGAACCCCTCCAGGGATGGGGCAGCCACAGCTTCTCTGGGCAACCTGGGCCAGGCTCTCACCACCCTCACACCAAAGTTCTTCCCCACATCCCATCTCCATCTCCCCTCTTTCAGTGTCAAACCCTTCCCCTCCTCCTAGGGCTCCCCTCCCTCATCACAAGTCCCTCCCCAGCTCTTCTGGAGCCCCTTGAGGAACTGGAAGGGGCTCTGAGGTCTCCCCGGAACCTTCTCTTCTCCAGGCTGAACCCCCCAACTCTCTCAGCCTGTCCTCCCAGCAGAGGGGCTCCAGCCCTCCCAGCATCAGATCACCCTCCCCTTTCCCTCAGTCACCCTTGGAGGGGATCTTGGTGAAGATCTGTAAGAAGAACCCCTTGATCCCATCTGAATGAGCTTGGATTTTCTTCTCGGGGCAGGAAAAATGTGATGGAGTATTCTGAATTGAAAATGCTACATTTAAAATTTCCCAGGAAGGTGAACATTTTTTTCTGGTTTCCAAAGATAACCTTGACTCTTTGAAAAGCCACAAAGGTATTTCTTCTGCAGTAACATCTGGTTTGAGTTGATGCTTTAGCATGGGACTAATTTCTGATGTGTCTGCATGGTTGTGGTACCTGCTCCCAGCTCTTCGGGCTGCAAAGTCCAGTGGGTGCTTTGGCCTGATGTGAACCCAGAATGAAAATCCTGGGGATGATTTATTGGAGTTATACTGAGTCCGTTGCATGCTTTTCCTTTCAGTAATCTGTCCTCTTCTCTCTTAATATGCCTGTGTTGATCAGATTCCCGAATTTCTGATTCTGGAGGGGAGAAGCCATGCTGAGGCATCCTTCAGCCAACCATCTCCTTTGAATTTTTCTTTTTGGTGGCTGTGAACAATGCAGATTAGCTCAGAAAATCATTCAGATTTGTGTGGGGAGAAATCCAGGTGTGGATTATAAGCAGAGGGATGAAAGCCTGGGATGGGAGGGATGGGGCTGGGATGTGGGAAGCCGGTGACGGGTGGCTGACGTGCGGTGACCGTGGCTTGTGTGAGGTTTGCTCAAGTGGCCACGGTGGCAGGGCAAGGTGAGGTCAACCTTCTCCAGAGCTGTGTGACCTCTCTTGGTTTGCTTGTGTTTCCCTGGATATCATCTCTGATTTGGATTTGTGCATGTTTTGAGAAGTGTTGAAACGTGGGGAAAGCCGCATGATCCCGGGGGAGTCACCGTTCCCTGGGCCAGCTGATGCTCCAGGTGGTGCTCAGCGTTCCACCTCTTGCAGGTTTAGTGCTTCCAAGGGATTAAAACCGCACAGGATCCACCTCTGTTCTCCAGATGGGTAGGAAGAAGGTGGTTGAGCACGGGGTGGTCGTTGACTGTCACCAATTCTCTTCTCCTGCAGGACAAAGGCCCTCGTCTTGGAACTTCTAGCAGCTGTTTGCCTCGTCAGAGGAGGGCATGAAATCATCTTGTCTGCCTTTGATAACTTCAAAGAGGTATGGTATTCTGGTCAGAACTTGGTGCACCTGTGGATGGTTCTCTTACTAGAGAACTTCTCTTCTTGGCCAGAGCTTTCTCATTCAGCTAATTTTGTGACAGGAAGGGTTTTCCATAAACTGCAGATTTTCCAGTGAGTCACTTTTGAGTTGCAAAGTTGGCTACACCATCATTTTCTTCATAATCCCAACAAGATGAATCCAGGCTGTGAATTGTTCCCTTCACCTTTTGGTCAGTCGAGCTGTGTCTCTGAAAACTAATGGAGATCTCAAGAGCTTTCCTCTGGTTCTTCCATCTCGGAAACAACCAAGAATGGGGTATTAAATCTCCCATTTTCCAGACCTTGAGATGCAAAACTCCTGGTTTTCCCATCAGCAGGGATTTTATTTGTGAAGAAATTAGAAAATCAAGTCTCTGTGTTGGGACACTGGCTGCTGGAATTAATTCAGGCATTTCTGTTGGCTCAAATGGGGCAAAACATTGTCATTGGAAAAGGTTGCCCAGGGAAGTTGTTGATGCCCCATCCCTGGAAGTGTTTAAGGCCAGGCTGGATGGGGCTTGGAGCAACCTGCTCTAGGGAGAGGTGTCCCTGCCCAGGGCAGGGGGGTTGGAACTGGATGATCTTTAAGGTCCCTTCCAACTCTGACCATTCTGTGATTCTGTGATTTGTGGGTGTGTGCTTTCCTGTGTATCACGTATTTGCGTACGGTGGTTAATGGGGTTTGAGAATGTTGTATGAAGGTTCAGGAGCACTAAGGGGGGAATTGAGTCCTAGAAAGTTCTAGAAAATTGAGTATTGGGTATGTGTGTGTATTTATCATCAAAGAGAAAATGAAGCCAGACTTTCCAACTCAAAAAATTGTTAGGCTTGATGAGTCCCAACTGGACTGTGTATGAACACGTTGCGTGTTCCTCCTCACCACCACTGCTGCTTTCAGTGGGTTAATGATGATGATCAACAAGCCAAATTGTTAGTTTTCTAATTTTTTTTCTCCAGTTTTGGTGTTTGGGGAATTATTTCTGGTGGAGAGATGCCAGTCTCTGATTTACACCCACTGGAAATACTTGCATGTCGCAGACAAATAACTGTGTCTGAGGTGCTCATCGTTAGTTGGAGCAAAAGGTTTGAAGTCATCTCCAGAGTGGGCCTGGAGAAACCTCAGCTCTGCAAGACCAGACGTGTCCTAGGTGTGACCATGGTGTGTGTGTGTGTGTAGAGCTGCCTGAGGATTGGGAAAAGCATGGAAAAGGCATGGAAAAGCTGCCGGCGAGGCTTCCTGGGTGTGATGGGGAAGTCAAGTTGGTCTTCTGGGTGACACCAGCAGAAGGTCTGGGCAGAACATGGAAATAAACCGTGGCATTTCCCGCAATCCTGCAAGGCAGGCACGGAACTGGAAGTTGTTGTGTGGCTCTTTCATTTCTTCATCTGTAGCCTGGGGAAAGGTGCAGGTGTCTTTGGCTTTATTTGCACCTTGGTGAAATGAAGGGATCAGGGAAGGATCTGAGGGGATCAGAATGCGGGTGAGGGTGTTCTGAAGGAGAAGTGGGTGATAAGGGAGAAGGGCTTTAAATAGGAAAAGGGCTGTAGACATGCAAAGTCCAACACTGTTATTCCAGGCTTAAATTCTTCTGGCTTATTACTACTCTGTTACAGAAGGAATAGGAGGATGGTGTGAGGGATTAGAGGTCAGTTGGGTGAGTGGCTACAGCCAGGATACCACTGCTGGGGAGGGTCTGGAAGGCTCATTCCGCAGCCCTGTGTGTGTCACCGGGAAGGATGGGTGACATCCCCTTGGTCTTCTCACCTCCCTGACATCCACAGTGGAGGTTTTGCTTCTTCACTGTCTCCCAAGCACTCTGCCATCTTTCTTTCCTCCTGCTGACCCTCACAAATCCCTAGGGAACATGTTCAGTTTCTCCGCCCTTATTTATTTATCTCCTTCCCGTTGGTGCTTGATGGGGTGGTTTGCTGTGATGGAGCTGCCAGGTGTTGGGAATGTTCAAGGAGAGGATTTTTTACCTAATTTCTCACTTCTCCATTTCAACCCTTCTTCTCCCTCTCCAGTGATGCTGCTGATTCTCTCCCTCTGTGCCCCCCAGGGCAAGTTTTCAGTCCCGGTTCCAAGTTTTCATTTCAGGTGATTCTCCCCCTCTGCTCTGTGCTCCTGAGCCCCCACCTGGAGTCCTGTGTCCAGCTCTGGAGTCCTCAACACAGAAAGGACATGGAACTGTTGGAACAGGTCCAGCGCAGGGCCACCAAGATGCTCAGAGGGATGGAGCAGCTCTGCTGTGAGGACAGGCTGAGAGAGCTGGGGCTGTTCAGCCTGGAGAAGAGAAGGCTCCAGGGAGACCTGAGAGCAGCCTTCCAGGATCTGAAGGGAGCTCCAGGAGAGCTGGGGAGGGACTCTTGGTCAGGGAGGGGAGTGACAGGAGGAGGGGGAATGGTTTTAAATTGGAAGAGGGGAGATTGAGATGAGATCTTAGGAAGAAGTTCTTTCTTTAAGGTCCCTTCCAACTCTGACCATTCTGTGATTCTATAACTCCTTCAGCCGGGATATTAAAAAAAAAAAGAGAGAGATCTGGGAGTTGCTGAGACGGAAAGCACCCAGGGTGAGTTTTCCAGCAGCATCCTTCCAATTTAGGTTGCTGTCAGCTCCATCCTGTTGGTGTGGCTCCTGCAGCTCTGGGCTGCCACAGCTTGGCTGCGGTTCGTTCATATTTAGGACAGATTAGACTCGTCCAACTAGATCCCTGCCACTCTATCTCCTTGCCATAAAATAACTTCAAAAGAAATCCGAACTCCTGCCTGATACTTGCCCTGTAATAAAGTCAGTAGGGAAAACAGGATGTTTCAGACCAAATCCGTCTCTCATTTACATCGGGGCGAACATCAAATATTCCATCAGGCTTTGAGCTCTGCTGGGATGCAAACGAGAGCGGAATTTGGTTCTCAGGGTCTGGCTGAGCTGGCAAACCGCAGCTGATCTGAACCTTGTGAGGAATTCTTGGTTGAAAATGACTTTTCATTTGAAAAAAATTACACAGAGCAGTCCTTTCCTGGCTGGGCTCAGGGTGTTGGAGCGGAGGGTGGTTGGGTTTTGCTCAGCCATCTCTTGGAAATTATTCTCATCCCTTATTCCGTCTGAAATCCTCGATTCTTGCTCACAGGTTGTTTCTCGTCGCAGCCTTTCCCCGCTTCCCACAGGGCTCCCTTAGTTCCTCCCAGTGTTCCCGGCCCTTTTGTGCTTGTTTCCATGGATTTGTGTTTGTGAGAAGGGGGTTTTATCCAAGTTGCAGAGGTGCTCCATCCCTCTGGATCATCTTGGTGTCCCTGTGCTGGACCTGTTCTAACAGTTCCATGTCCTTTCTATGTTGAGGACTCCGGAACTGGACACAGGACTCCAGGTGGGGTCTCACAAAATAAGCACAATAGTAGTTTTAAAATGGATCCAAACCAAGGAGGCAAAAGAATGGAGTGGGATCTGCAGTGAGACAGAAAGCATGCCAGGAGTAATCCTGGCTCTCTGCAGGGAACACTTCCTAACTCTGGCTCTCGCCCAGCAAAGCAGTTAAATTGCTAATTATCCAGGCATGTCCCGGAATAATTGAATTCCATAAGGTGAGTGTGGGCTCCTGGGCTCCTCTGGATGGGAAATAATTTTAGTATTTCAAAGGAAAACCAGAACAGAGGTGTTTTTCCTAAGATGCACAGTACTTTTAAAGAAGGTTTTGCTCCGAGAGAGGAAGAAAGACCGAAAAAATAAATGGGAATTCAGAGAATCCAGAAAAAACTTCAGGGAAGCTCATCCTCTGGTGGATATTCCTGCATCTGAATGTGCCCCTGGGAGAGAAGAGCTGGCCCAACTCGAAGAATCTCAGTTTCCTCACTCATCTCCTGGTGATTTTAACTCCAGATCCATCGGAAGGACTGGATGAAGCTGAAAGAGGGCGGGATGTGGCCAGCGGGATCTCACTCTTCACCCCCAGCACATTTTTGACTCCGCCCAAGTGAGACCATATCCTTCAGCCCTGGATTTTCACAGGGCTTCATTCAGAGGCAGATTTCTCCCTGTGGATAATGGATGGCAGGGCTGGAAACAGCAGTTCTGGGTTATTCTTGTGGGCCATTAGAATAACTGGGAGCCGGGAGAAACTATTTGCAAGTGCTGGGAAATGGCAAATCCCTTTGTTGTCTTTCGCGCTACGGCCGTGTTTTGAGAGGGCCTTCACCCTGCTGGTGGAGAATAAGAGGTATTTTAACCTAGTAAGTATGAAATAACTGTTTACTTAACCAGTAACTTAGAGGAAAGTGGATTTTTTTGGTTGTTCTGGAGCAAACTGCAAAGATCTCAGCACCGTCAGCCCGAACAAAGTGCTCCTGTGGCTGGTCGGTGGTGGGATGTGCTGGTGACAGCAGGCTGTTGTTGGGGAGAGAAAGCCAGCATTGTGCCTCCAGACAAAAGGAGCACAGACAGGAGAAAACGGATCACAAAAGGGTCCCCAGGATTTTTTGGGTTGCCTGGACATCAGGCTGTTTGTATCTCCACCACCCAGTGTGGGCTGCGCGCGTCTGCACGGTGCGTGTTCGCCGTGAAGTTGGGCTGCTCCTTCTCGCTCTTGGAGACCTCAGGAAGTTGTTGAAGGAGAAGGGAGCAGCGTAAAACAGCCTTGTGCTGGTTTTCACCTCAAAAAGCAGCATCTGGCAGCCCAGAAAGCCAACCGTATCCTGGGTTGCAGCAAAAGCAGCGTGAGCAGCAGGTCACAGGAGGGGATTCTCCCCCTCTGCTCNCCCTTCCAACTCAAACCATTCTGTGATTCTATGATTCTATGATCTAAAAGCATCTAATATGTGATTAGATGGTTGGTTTGGTGTTTGCCCTGACAGAAAAAGTTGTAGACTCATAGAATGGTCAGAGTTGGAAGGGACCTTGAATTCCATCCAGTGCCACCCCCTGCCCTGGGCAGGGACACCTCCCACCACACCAGGTTGCTCCAAGCCCCATCCAGCCTGGCCTTGAACCCCTCCAGGGATGGGGCAACCACAGCTTCTCTGGGCAACCTGGGCCAGGGTCTCACCATCTTCTTACCGAGGTCCCACCAGAAGCACTCCAGCAGGGTTCAGCTCTGCTGTGGCATCCGTCATGTGTGTTCCATGCAGGAGTCACACGCTTCTTCAGGAGGAAAAAGGATGGAATGCTGTGAAAAGGCTGATCTCCATCAGGAAGAACCAAAGAGAAACCCAAAATCTGGCCGGGTTTCAGGAACCTACTGGCACTGCGAGGATCAAAGGCAGCAACTGCCGCCGATGTAATTTGATTTCGGAGGCGTAGGCTGGGCACGATCCAACTCCTGCTCAAAGCAAACCCGAGGAACCCTCTCCTTCCCTTCTACCACAGGCTGCTTGGATGCACCCATCCCTGCGTTATTATCCCAACCCATTTTTTTTTTCCCAGCTGTAGTAAACGGGATGGTTATTTCAGTTCAACCAGCTGCGGATCCTTCCAGCGCTCTCCGTCCTATCCCTTCCCCAAAAAACAGTTAGGAGCCACTGTAAGAAGTGAAACAAAAGTATGTTCCTCAACTTTGAGCTCTAAACAATTGCATCTCCTACCCAATTCAGTAAAAAATGGGGCAAATTTAAACAAAATACACATTTTGTAGAAACACCCATAACAACGGTGCGCACCATCGCTCAACAATCAAAGCCAGAAGGGCTGATTTTGGGAAATCTAATGGAAACTGTTCCAAAAAAAGCTGCCATAAACAACTATGGAGCCACTTAACGGCTGACTAATTAACTCCAGGGACAACCCTTGAGTGCCACAGCCCCCGACCCCGGGGGGATTTGGCTGCTGAGAGCCAGAGAGAGAGGAAAAAGCAACAACCCCCCGGCAGCTTTCGGTGGCTGCCGGGTGTTTCACACCATCATCAGCTGAGTCAGAGCCGGGACCGTGCGCCCTCCGAGGAGACAGCGAGCTGCACTTCCACCCAAATGATATATAATTTATCCCGGGGAAGATTAAAGGGAGCTGAAACCCTCAGACGAAGCCCCGCGGGCCCGAAGGCTGGCCGAGGTCCAAGGAGAAGGCTGGAGTCAAATCCCCACCGCACCAAACCATGTGTTGCCGTTTATATTTGCATAAATTTCCAAGGTCTGTCATTTGGAAGCATGGCTGGGACTCAGGAAGGCTGAGCTTTCTTTTATTAGCCCTGTTCTGTGCAGGGAGCAAGATTAAACGGGTTACCACAGCTATAAAAAAAGCACCAAACCCCTCTGTCCCTGCTTAGGCTGTGAAAAAAAGCACAAACCCAAACTTTTTAGGTTGCATTATTAAGTCCACGTCATTCTGGAAGAACAGTATGGAAAACCACCCACCAAGGGTCCTTTCTTTGGGTGCTGATGAAGTAAAGCCCTCCCAGATCCATTGCAGAGGTACCACACAACCCGGTAAGGAAGGAAAAGGATCCCTTAATGAAAAAATTAGCCATGATGATATCCCATCTCCACCTGGCAACGCTCACGGGTCATGCAGTTCCCATCCAGACCACCCAACAGCAAAGTTCAACCACGACAACCCTCCCCTCCTGGGTTCTTTTTTCCAGAAAGACAGGCAGCAAAAGGGAAAATTTTTGGAAAAACTGAAGACATTTTCAGGCAGAAAGTGACAATCCAGGCTGGCCGAAGCACAGCCCTCATCCTTCTACCCCAAACATCTAACGGCACAACACGCCACCTCGTTTTCTTGGAGGATGGAGCTCATCACTGAACCTCACCGCCAGCAGATCCAGCGTGTTCCACCTGGAGATGGCAGTGAGCACCAGCGGTGGTTCAGGCTCTGGAGCTGCAGCTTGTTGGCCAGTGTTACAGAGAGCACAGGAGGAGGAGGAGACACAGCTGCCAGACCACATCTCCTCCACAGCTGCAGAGAGAGATGAATCCTTTGACTTTGAGATCAGGATGACGAGGGGCAGTGGCTTTAAGTTGGAGAAGAGCAGATTTAGGTTGGATGTTAGGAAAAATTTCTTTCCTCTGAGGGTGGTGGGACACTGGAAGAGGTTGCCAAGGAAGGTGGTTGAGGCCCCTTCCCTGGAGATATTAAAGGTGAGGCTGGATGAGGCCCTGGGCAGGTTGGGGGTGTCCCTGCCATTGCGGGGAGGTGGGACTGGATGGCCCTTGGAGGTCCCCTCCAGCCTGGATGCTTCTATGATTCTGTGATTCTATGATTTGCTTGACCAGCAAGCGTAATCTGGTTCTCACGAGGGTGCAGGCTCTGCTGTGGGTTTGTTCTGCCTTCTGAGTCTTTAAGGTTCAGCTGGAAACTTTTAAACCCAGCTTCAGCCAGCGTTTGTGTGGACTTCAGCCTCCTGCCCACCAGAGGCTGGGCCGAGCCCATTAATTGCAGCCTGTGGGATTGTGGCCATGAATATTGATGGTGATGCTATCAAATAATCCATCCCAACCAGTGTCCCCGTCCTCTCACACGGATCCAGTGCCAGCACTCCCGTTTGACGTCAGGTACTGACCACAAACATCTGAGTAACCACCCGCTTGTGGGCAGTTTTGCTTGGGAACGACAGAAGACACGTCACGTATTCCACAAGGCTGTTTTATTTGGGCATAACAGGCAGCAGGAGGCATGGCCAGAGGTCACCCAGCTGGGCACTGCTCACAGATCTCCTCATCAGCTTGGTTTTAAGTTCCACTAAATCCCTCCTGACTTCACCTGGGACGTGGCAATCCCAGGCACAACTACAGGTTGGGCAGAGAATGGCTGGAGAGCAGCCCTGAGGAGAAGGACTTGGGAGTGCTCCTGGATGAGAAGCTCC
>VXBW01001019.1:131886-142984 GCA_013400375.1 Thinocorus orbignyianus
CCATTCTGTGATTCTGTGATTCAGTGGGGTCTGCACGGTGCCTTGGTGTTCCTGGAGGTACATACTGGATGAGAGACACAGAAAGAGGAAGCTGATACGGGAATAGTAGCAATAATAATATGGGAATAGTAGTAATAATAAATTGTACTTTGTGAAGAACTTGCATTTTGGGGAGTATCTAGAGGGGTGGGTTTCTCGGAATCTGGTGGACCCTAATGGACAACCGGGGTTGGAGATCCCACTGCTGTCCCTTCAGGAGCACCCAGGATGTTTGGGTGAAATCTAGTTATGGAGAGAAGGAGCTTCTTGGGCTTGCTGAGGGTGGTGTTCCTCAGCAGAAGGGAAGTTGCAGTCCTCTGGATGGTTGGGCTCTGCTTTTCAGGACCTTTCAGAACAAGAGCTTCTACCAGAGCTTCTCCTGTCCCTCTGCAAACAGCCAGTGTCCAAGGAGAAGCTGAGAGCAGCACTTACCACCAGTCATGGATGGGTGGAAGTGCCAACCACATTCTTCAGAAGAGCATTTCTCTGCTCCTCCTGAATTTGCTGCTTGGTTTGATGCCAACATCCATCAAATGAGAAGCCAACTCGTGGTGTGGAGTGTGAGGAAGCTCCCAGTGGGTTTGCAAAGGTGCCAAACCCTTTGCAGTGTCCCATCACCTCCTCTTGGACCGTGCTGGGATGGTTGGGCTCAGGATGGCTGCTGTGCACATCTCCTGCCCCTCCAACTCGGGTGTTGGGTGTTGTCCATCCATGCAGGGGTAGAGGAATATCCCAAAATGATGCTCCATGGAGGGAGGAGTTGCGGTAGGCAATGGGTGCACCTCCTGGTGCTCACCTCTGCTCCTGTTCACACTCCAACCTACTCAGTAGGTTGTGATTTTGGGTGGATTGCTCTGGATCGTTCATCCACCAGGAGAGGTAGGACTGAGGCAGAGGAGCTACTGGGAAGTAAGAAGATTTAAACAATATCCCGAGACCTGCTTTATCTCAGATCTTACTCCTCCCTCAAGTTGCTTGTGTTTCCTGCCAACACCCCTGCGTTAGGGCTGGGTGATTCTGACCAGCTGATGGTTACGCTGATATATTTCACTCCTCATTTACTCCTGATGAGTTTCTTTTTATTGTTTTGTTTTGTTTTGTTTTTCTCCCTCTCCCTGTAATTTGTTCTCCTTCCTAATTGCATCAGATTACAGTGGAAACCCAATTCTGTGCTGTGAAAGAGGCCCAGCCTTCCCCTGGCATAGCCTGGTGCCACCCTGTTGTGTACATTCGTGCTGTTGGTGGGAACAATTACATTTTTTGAAGAAAAAGAGATATAAAGATTTATAATTGTATATACAATCGTGTATAATTGCTGTAATTGTACCTGTGATTCACCTCTGATTCCTCCGCTGGATTTGGCATGAAAAAGAGTCCTTCCAGGAGAGGAAACCTGGACGGAGAGGTTTTTGGGCGAGCAAATAAGCTGCTTTTTAGATGTTTTCAGTGCTGACTCTTGCAAAGTGTGGTTTGACAGACACGTGGTGATTCTTTCTGTAGGTGTGTGGAGAGAAGCAGCGCTTCGAGAAGCTGATGGAGCACTTCCGAAACGAGGACAACAACATAGACTTCATGGTGAGTGCTGTTTATCCACAGCAGGCTTTGGTTACCGTGCTTGGTCCTGCAGAGATGAGTCTTCCTTCTCCTCCTTGGCCTGAAATTACCACGATACAGGTGTTTGGGGGGTTGGGATTTTGTTTTTTATATTCCAACGTGCATTTTGTTTTTAGCTTCAGTTCCATTCAGTTACCTCCAAGAACCACCTCATGCCACAGCAAAGGTAAGAGGAAAGCCACCTCCTGGTGGTGCGTGCTCCTTGGCCGTGGTGAAAGCAGCAGCTTCTGCAGCACCAGGAACGTGTCTGTGTGTGTGTGTTGTGTTTTGTCCCCGTGCCAACATCCCCGGGGTCACAGACGGGGAAGTGTGGGAGAGACGGGCTGCAGCCGCCGTCTGGCCTTATCTGCCGACAAATATAGCAGCAGTTTGCACCACGCCGGGTTCCTCCCTCTGCATATGCATGGTTGGTCACCACCATCCGCTTCCCCACCAGCACAGGAGGGAGGAAGCTCTGGCTGGCACCCACCAACACCAGCACGGGACAGGCAGAGATCACCAGGGTCCTGGTTTTGGTTAGGAAGCAAAGGCTGGCACCATCAGCGCAATCTCCCTTGACCCTGCTCCCACCTTGATCCTCAGATGAACTTCAACAAGGTCAAGTGTAGGGTGCTGCAGCTGGGGAGGAGTCACCCCCTGCACCAGGACAGGTTGGGGGCGACCTGCTGGAGAGCAGCTCTGAGGAACAAGACCTGGGAGTCGTGGTGGCCAACAGGATGCCCAGGAGCCAGCAATGGGCCCTGGTGGCCAAGAAGGCCAAGGGCATCCTGGGGGGCATCAGGAAGAGTGTGAGCAGCAGGTGGAGGGAGGTCATCCTGCCCCTCTGCTCTGCCCTGGGGAGGCCCCAGCTGGAGCACTGGGACCAGTTCTGGGCTCCCCAGTTCCAGAAGGACAGGGAACTGCTGGAGAGGGGACAGCAGAGGGTTAAAAAGATGATGAGGGGCCTGGAGCATCTCTGTGATGAGGAAAGGCTGAGGGACTTGGGGCTTTTTAGCCTGGAGAAGAGAAGGCTGAGGGGGGATCTGATCAATGCCTAGAAATCCTTCAAGGGTGGGTGTCAGGAGGATGGCGCCAGGCTTTCTTCAGTGGTGCCCAGTGAGAGGACAAGAGAGAACGGGCACAAACGTACCATAGGAAGTTCCACCTCAATATGAGGAGGAACTTCTTGACTTTGAGGGTGGCAGAGCCCTGGCAGAGGCTGCCCAGAGAGGTGGTGGGGTCTCCATCTCTGGAGACATTCAAACCCATCTGGGCACCTTCCTGTGCAGCCTGCTCTAGGAGGACCTGCGTTGGCAGTGGGTTGGAGTAGATGATCTCCAGAGGTCCCTTCCAACCCCATAGCATCCTGTGATTCTGTGACAAATGAGTTGGCAGATCCCCTCATTTGTCACCATCTGTCCCTAATGAGCTCCTCATGCTGATGGGAGTGCAGGCAGAGGATCTTGCTGCTGTAATGTTAAAGTTCAAGTCATTCAAGGATTTCTAGGAGCTGAGGATAAGCAGAGAGCTGTTCCGGCAGGAGAAGGCTTCCCCACTGCCCTACATGGAGAAGGAGAGAGGTGTCTGGGAAGCTGGAGCTGGAAGGGGCTGCGGTGAATTGCATGGATGGACAGGGAGGAACGAGCACCAGAAAGGCAGAAGTATTTTAGAGAAGGTTCCTGCTGCTGACATTGACTTCCTTCACTTTGAAAGCCACTCCTTCGGATTAGTTTTTCCTGACTTGATGAATTCCTTAGTTGTGTACGTAAGGAGCTGAGGGAGGAAATGAGAATTCGGCCCTCACGTAGCCAGAGCCAAAGCAAGGACAACAAAAGCACTTCTGAAACAGAGGAATTTGGCTCTGGGTGGTGGGATGGGACAGCAGGGTCCAACTGGCGAAGGCCGGTACCAGCACTAGGAGGAACTGGGGTTCACCACAGGAACTGGCAAGGGTCCTGCAAAGACTGAAGTTCAGTTCCCAGCTGCCTAAATGGGGTTGTTTGTGTCAGATATGGGTACACACCGAGAGGAGGGGATATGAGGCATCACAGGAGCTCAGGGGTGAATCTTCAGACCATCTTCCTTGGAGTTCTCCCTGCTTCCAGTCACAACTTTGCATTATCTAGGGTTATAAAGTCATTTTGGAAACAGCTGGTTGTGGTCTATGTGATAAGATGCAGCTGCAGATCTCCCTGTGGTCCCAGTTCCTCCAAAACCAGGCAGAACTGGTCAGTTTAACTGGGAAGAGTCTTTGGACAGCTGAGTGGCTTCCAGGTGCTCTGGCTGGAAGGAGCAGCCTGGGACAATCCAGCCAGACCTGTAGCTGGAGGCCACCACGCACCAGGTGCCTGCCCCCAGCTTTATCTTCTGGGCCCTGTGGTGGGTCACAGAGAATTGGCCAATTTTCTGTAGCAGACTGAGGATCTGGAGAGTGGCCTTCAGCTCAATAACCCGGAGACCTGGGGTCTCCTGGAGCCTTGTCCTGCAGGTAAAATCAGGTTGTTTCAGTATTATCTTCTCAGTTTTGGTCTGGGAATCTGGGAAACATCTCAGTGGATGCTGACAAGGTGGTATTCCTGCTGTTGCAGTGTTTCTAGCAGAATGGGCTTTTGTCCTGGAGAAACCCTCTCTTCAAGCAGCTCAGAAGGTGACAGACGTGGTCATCTGAGCTCAGAGAAGGTTGGGGCACTTGTGCAGAGCAGGGTTTGGCTGTGTCCTGCATTCCAGTGAAGACCAAACAAACCTTTTGGGGTTCATAGCCCGGTTCCTCCAGGTTTCCCACATCACTCCTGCTCACCACCCGCTTTGCTCAAGAGATTTTGCCTTTCCTTCGCTGTGCCGGGGCGTGTTTGGGTGCCAGCTCCTCGAAGATCTGGTCCCTGGTGTGGTTACCAAACCACAGCTTTGGAACTACGCTTTCTGCACACAACAAAGCACCTTCTGTGAAAGCCCCGTTTCCTCAGCTCGAGGTTCCAGTTGCAAAATTAATCTCACTTTTTACGGCCTGTCTCAGAAACAGCATTGTTTTCTTAGGAGCTGGGGTGCTTGTAGGATGTCTGGCCGTGCGAGCTGGCATGGAAAGCCTTCCCCGGCACGCCATAAAGGTGGACTCTGCAGACATGACTTAATCTCTGGAACCCGTGTTTGCCTTTATCACAGCAGACAAACACCCCGTTAAGCCTGAATCCAGCCCTTGGCTTGGAAAAAAAAGCTGCAGAATAAGCAGATCTGTGATATTCCGTCGTCGTAACCCCAAGGAAATGTGGTTGTTTGCTGTGCCTGACCCGTGGGGTCCCTGGAGAGCCTGCTCTGACCCTGACCTGGGGCTTTTGGGGGCAACCAGGGCCATGCCAATGCTTCCTCTCACATACAGCTCTTCTTGCAGGTGGCCTGCATGCAGTTCATCAACATCGTTGTCCACTCGGTGGAGGACATGAACTTCAGAGTCCACCTGCAGTACGAGTTTACCAAACTGGGCCTGGACGAGTACCTGGATGTGAGTTCCACCACGTCCCCACCACCCCACCCTGCCTGGGGCTGCAGGGTGGCTTTGGAGGGTCTTGTAGTCATGGAGACTCCACGCCATGTCCCCCAAGGCTGCCCAGCCCAGTCTCAAAGCTCCTTAAACCCCTTTGTCTGAGAGCTTTCAGGAGAGCAGAGCAGGGTTTGAGCAACCTGGTGTGGCGGGAGGTGTCCCTGCCCATGGGGGTTGAAACTTGATGGGCTTTAAGGTCCCTTCAAACCCAAACCAGTCGATGATTCTGTAGTCTTGGCTAAAAATGCAGTGCCCTGGGCTGTGGCCTGGCTGCAATTACACCGGGGAGCTAAATTTGTAGGTTCCCCAGATGAGAAGGGGGGGATGAACCGCAGCCGTCGTGCCCGCGCCACGTCCCCGGCCTCCAGCCACAGGCCTCGTGTAGGCCCCGTGCTGCCGGGGACACCTCTGTCTCCATAGGAAAAAACCCTCCTCTGAGTTTTCTGGCAGCCAGGCGTTTTCTGGCATCCCGTGGGAAGTGTTCTCTTTGAGGAGAAAGCTGCTTTTATATTTATTTTCATTTTTTTTTCCCTTATTTTGTGTTTTTCTCCCTGTCCCTGCCCTCGGGAGCACACATATGAAACGGGGACGGTGTCGACGAGGGGGTTGGTTTGTCCCTGCTGACTTTTGGACCTGGGGGAGAGAGGTTTGGGCTGTCTGCAAGAAGTATTTGGGCATGGGGGCTGTTGGGGGTCCCATGGGGGGGTCACAAATGCTGCAGCCCGTGGGGAGCAGGCAGAGCAGTTCAAAGCCTGCTCTGATGTTGTCTTTGGAGATAAAAACACTGTTCTGAACACAGCAAACTCCAGTGCCAGGTCAGCCAGAGCCATCAGAGCATTGACTTTGGGTCACTTGATCTGCTTTGAACCCAAAGAGATGGCCTCACCTCAACCTGGAGGCCACCATGGGCAGAAGCAGGGTTGCCCCCATCAGCCTCACACCATCCCAGGGCTGGGCCAAGTGTGGATGAAGCGGGAGTGTCCTCTGTAGTGACAGGAGATAAGATGCTGCTCAGCTGTCTGTGAAACCTCTGGATGGACTGTGTCCAGCTCTGGAGTCCTCAGCACAAGAAGGTTGTGGACCTCTTGGAGCAGGGTTAGAGGAGGCCACAGAGATGCTGGGAGGGCTGGAGCCCCTCTGCTGGGAGGACAGGCTGAGAGAATTGGGGGGTTCAGCCTGGAGAAAAGAAGGCTCCAGGGAGACCTTCAAACCCCTTCCTGTCCCTCAGGAGACTCCAGGAAAGCTGGGGAGGGACTCTGGATCAGGGAGGGGAGCCCTAGGAGGATGGGGAAGGGTTTGACACTGAAAGAGGGGAGATGGAGATGAGATGTGGGGAAGAACTTGTTTGGTTTGAGGGTGGTGAGAGCCTGGCCCAGGTTGCCCAGAGAAGCTGTGGCTGCCCCATCCCTGGAGGGGTTCAGAGCCAGGCTGGAGGGGGCTTGGAGCAACCTGGTGTGGTGGGAGGTGTCCCTGCTGGTGCGATGGGCAGCCAGTGCCCGGTGACACCCTTGTCTCCTTGGATTTTCAGAAACTCAAGCACACGGAGAGCGACAAACTGCAGGTGCAGATCCAGGCTTACCTGGACAACGTTTTTGATGTGGGAGCTCTACTGGAGGACGCCGAAACCAAGAACGCAGCCCTGGAAAGAGTGGAAGAACTGGAAGAAAACATTTCCCATGTTAGTACCCAGCTTTGTCTCCTTTGTCTCTCAACTTACATCTCACACCTCGTGTCCTGCATGGTTTAGTTAACGGGGGCTCCAGGTGGATCCCCTTGGTGCCCACAGCCTCTGCACAGAGTTCCCTTATGAGCTTGGAAGGGTAATTTACATCAAAACTGCAAATTCCTCAGCGATGTGGTGCAGGTAAATAGAGCAGACAACCATCCCCTCCGTGTCTTAAAACACTTTACTGGGCTCCAGAAGGAAGGGACTGAAAGTCAACACTGTGCAGATACTCATTTGATGTTTGCTCATGGCTTTTCTGTCCCCTGCCTTCTTGGTGTCATCTGCTTTAGTCCAGAAAACACAGGCTGGCTGTTGTAAAAGAAGTTGTTTTCCATACTTAAAAAAAGAAAAAGAGGTAAGAATTGAGTGAGTTAGAAGAGGTCGAGCTAAAAAGTAGCATTCCTGGACAGAAAATTGGTTCTGTTTTACCTCAAACCAGGACAGTCATCATTCTCTGACCATTCTTGTACCAGCACTTAGAAGAAATATGTTCTTAAAACAACTTGCTGTGCAGTATTTGCCACTCCGAGGTGCCCTTCAGCTGGAGACAAGTGATTCAGTAGAAAAAACACTGTTTCCTTCCCGAATCTCTGCTCCTTTTAGCTGTTTAGAAACTTCCTGATTTATTCTGGTGGCAAATTTGGAAGGGCTTGCTTCTGCTCTCCTGTTCCATAAACTAGACTCATCCCAGGAGCACGGACGTGATTCTCTGTCATGTGTTGACAGGAATACTAAGAATAGAATTGCAGAAGTTGTGTCTCCAAACCGCAGCCACCAGTGCCACCTCACCACCTCTGCAGCCTTGGTATGGTCAGTGGTGGTGGAAAAAGCCAGCCAGAACTGCAGGGCTTTCAGATCTCAGGCTTTTGGAGCCAGCAAAAAAATAAAAATGAATCAAAAGACCATGTGGGGGAAAAAAATTTAATAATTTCATTGATTCCTAATCAAATTAGGCTCATTGTGAGAGGTGGTATTTAGAGGTTCCACCAGCAACTGTTGGTTTTGCAATGGTGCCACTGTTGTGTTTTCAGATCAGGCTTAGCATGAAAATAATTGCGTTTTAAGTGTTTTATTGTCCCGTGGGCTGTTACCTGGACAGGTTCATAGCTACAGCTTGCAGGTCAGTGCTGGTGGTGGCTGAAGACCAGCACTCCTCATCAGAGAAACCTTCATGGGGATACTTGGTGCCCCCCAGTATCATGCAGGAGCCCTCTCCCTTTCCAAGAAAGACTTCAGGCTTTGGTGGAATATCAGTAATTTAGTTCTCCAAACCTTCCTGGCATTCTGGTGGAGAGAAGTGCTGTCATCCACTTGTATCATCTCTTTCTTTTATGAATGATAGTTATCGGAAAAACTCCAAGATACGGAGAACGAAGCCATGGCCAAGATTGTGGAACTGGAAAAACAACTTATGCAAAGAAACAAAGAACTGGATGTGATTCGGGTAAGTGTGAGGGGAAAGCCCTGGCTGGGTGCCACGCTCCAGGGGATGGGAGGCAATGACTCTTTGAATGGGCAGAAGACTTCTGGTGGCCTCCTGAGTTTGAACCTGGCCCAGATTCCAAGCAGAATTACCAGTGTGTGCACTCAAAAGGTGGGCATAAAACTCCTTGAATGGTGAACGGGACAGGTAGGGGTCTGGAGCATCTCTCTGTGGAGTTTTTCACCTGTGGGTGGTTGCAGAAGGGTGTTGGAGGTGGACATGGAGTCCTTCAGACCTGGGCTGTACAAGCCAGTTCCCTGTCTCTGCTGTCACATGTGGCCAGCTTTCTGTGCCCCATCCAGACTCATTACCTTGGTGTACAAACTTAGTGACACAAATTATTAGTGTAATATTAATTAAATTCAGCCTAAATGTCATCCCAAAGTGTGGTGCTTCTCCCCTCCACATCAGGAGCTCTGTTCCTGCTTCCCTTTATGGGCCAGCATCTGCTCATAGACAGAGCAACCAGCAAGGCATCAGATACTCTCTGTTGAAGTCACCACGGAGGTAGCACACCCACAGTAGATGTTTAAGAAATGGGAGATACCATAAAAAAGTGATTGTGAGAAGTTCTCTCCCCCTGAGATGCTGGTGCCCTCAGGTGAGATTTCTCAGTGCTGCCCACAGCCTTGCTGCTGGCATGGGACAAACACCAAATTTGTTCTTCCTTGGCAAGAAAGACTCATGGTTTGCACCAAAGCTCATTGTAGGACAGAGCCTGGTGGTGCTGGGACCATCCCATGTCAGGCTGTTCTGCTGTTGCTGCTGTGTTCCATGACCCCTTGTGTCTGTGATGTTCTTCAGGAGATCTACAAAGATGCAAATACCCAGGTTCACACCTTGAGGAAGATGGTGAAAGAGAAAGAAGAAGCCATCCAGCGGCAGTCAACGCTGGAGAAGAAGATCCATGAACTGGAGAAGCAGGGGACCATTAAGATCCAGAAGAAGGGGGATGGTGACATCTCTATCCTCCCCGTCGCCCTGGCCTCCGGGATGGTGCCGGCAGGGTCAGAGGCCGGGGCTGGCACCTGTGTTGCACCAGTTGCTGGAGCTCCATCGTCAGTACCGTTGCCACCACCTCCACCACCACTACCCACCTCAGCAGCAGCATCTGAGGCAGGTAAGAAGTGTTTTGTCCCCAAGACATGGGCTGGCCGGGAGCTCTTGGTGGCCTTTGCTGTGACGGGGACAGCCTCAGCAGCCTTACGTTGATGAAACCACCTTGGCCTGGAGGTCCTGCAGCTTGGAGCAGCCAAGGATGCTGAGGTCCCCAGCACTGTCACTCCTGGGTGGTTCCTGTGTTTGTCTGATCCATTTCTGAGATAGAAAAAGTCCTTCCTTCTCTCATTAGGGTGATTTCCTCCTGCCTTGATGCACCAGAGTACTTTGGTGAAGGCTCCAGCAAAGACCAGAGTGGTGGAGAGATGTTTAGAGGGGACAAGGTGGTTGTTGTGACTTTTTCTCCATGTGCTTGCAACATTCCAGTCAGAGTTCATGGAAATACCTCATTTTCCCCTTGTTTTACAGTGCCAAACGGTCCCGTGTCGGTACCGATGCCGCCTCCGCCGCCGCCTCCACCGCCCCCTCCACCTCCCCNTTCAACTCAGGGCTCGCAGGTAAAACATCTCCCCTTCTCCTCGGCACCTTGGCCAGAGGTGGCACCTCAGGTGGGACTTCATCACCTAGATAACACCCATCTTCTCCTCTTGGAATTATACTCAGAGGGGCTTTAGGACAGGAAAAAAAACATTTATCCACCGAATGCTTTTGGTTTGGGCTGGAAAAGAATGGTTGGCCATTGCCAAAAATATTTTTCAACCATCATCATTTCTTTGGCTTTGAGCAAACGAGATCTGGTTTGGAAGGAAAACGTGAAGCTTCCTGGGTTTGGTTTCTTCAGAGAAGTTGATGCAGAAGGATCTGTGCAAGAGAAACAAAAAGGGAAAAGAAAAAGGCAAACTTTATGTAATCTTTTAGAAGGAGGCAAAATTTACTGCCTGCCTTTACTCATTTTTCTGCACTCTCTGACACACACCGAGCAATTAAATGCTAATTGGTATCGCTCCCCCCCAGGAAATCTCAAGAGCATGATTTGGGTCTAGAAAAAGGGAAGGAGGAGCTCTGATTAATAGCTTTTTAAAAAAAACACCAAACCAACACACCCTGATTAAATATTCCAGCCTTTAAAGTTTCCTCTGAAAGCGAAAAGCGTTGTGGAACTGGGGGGGAGGGGTGTCCTGGGGTGTATCCCCCCAAAAAATAATTCAAAGGAAGGTCAAAAGGCGTGACACAGATGAGATTTTGGGCCAATCCCTCTGAATTTGGTGAAATAACAGATTTTGCTTTCCTGACCGTTACTAACAGTTTTTCTTTCTCTCTGTTCTTTCTGCTTCCTGGCCAGACGGGCCCATCAAGCTCTTCTGTAGGTTGCTTTCTGCTAAGTATTTAACCCTTTCTGTGCCTTTCCCTGCCTGCTGTGCCCCTGTGTGTGTGTGTGTGTGTGTGTGTCTGTGTGTGCCCAGGGGGTTGGTGGGGAGAGGGGAGGTTGGACCCCGAGCTTGGGGGAGCTCCAGGGGGATGCTGCCAACCATCAGGATCTGGCCCTGAGTCATAGGATGGTCAGAGTTGGAAGGGACCTTCAAGATGATCCAGTTCCAACCCCCTGCCCTGGGCAGGGACACCTCCCACCACACCAGGTTGCTCCAAGCCCCATCCAGCCTGG
>VXBW01001019.1:173942-190439 GCA_013400375.1 Thinocorus orbignyianus
CTGGTCCCAGTGCTCCAGCTGGGGCCTCCCCAGGGCAGAGCAGAGGGGCAGGATGACCTCCCTCCACCTGCTGCTCACACTCTGCCTGATGCCCCCCAGGATGCCCTTGGCCTTCTTGGCCACAAGGCCACATTGCTGGCTCCTGGGCATCCTGTTGCCCACCAGGACTCCCAGGTCTTGTTCCTCAGAGCTGCTCTCCAGCAGGTCACCCCCAACCTGCACCAGTGCAGGGGGTTGTTCCTCCCCACATGCAGCACCCGACACTTGCCCTGGTTGAATTTCATCAGGTTTTTCCTATAAAAATTTCAGATCTAGGCTTTTCCAGGCCGGCATTCACCAAGCAAGATTTAATTATTAACCGGACACATAGTAAAGGCTGGTCAAAATTAGAGAAAGTAGAGAAAAAAAGGATGTTAACTTCATATATATGGATCTTACTTGTATCTTGTTGTGGATGTCATCTTCTCATGGTTCTCAAGGAACCGCTGGAATGATTCTTTAGCTTCTTTGTACTTTGATCTCGCTTCTTCTTTCTCTTCTTTTTCTGTTTGAACTTTGTAAGCATTAAAGGCTTGCTTCTTTTCACTCAATTTCGCCAGAGCACTTCATATCAAAGAAGAAAACAACAGTGTCAATTATACAAAAGGCACTTAAATTAGAAAAACAAAGAACCAAGAGGTAACAGATCTGAATAATCTACATTTATGAGACAAAATTAATTCTACTCTAAATGGCCAGTCATCACCCTGTCTCTCTCCCTTGGGATTAATGAAAGATCATTGAAAAAAATTAAAACAAAATCAAGCACTTACTAATAAAAGTGGTTAATAATAAAATACAAGCTACTGTCATGCTTTTATAGAATCACAGAATGGTCAGAGTTGGAAGGGACCTTAAAGATCATCAAGTCCCAACCCCCCTGCCATGGGCAGGGACACCTCTCCCTAGAGCAGGTCGCTCCAAGCCCCATCCAGCCTGGCCTTAAACACCTCCAGGGATGGGGCATCAACAGCTTCTCTGGGCAACCTGTTCCAGTGCCTCACCACCCTCACACCAAAGAACTTCTTCCTAAGATCTCATCTCAATCTCCCCTCTTCCAATTTAAAACCATTCCCCCTTGTCCTGTCCCTCCACTTCCTGACCAAGAGTCCCTCCCCAGCTCTCCTGGAGCTCCCTTCAGATCCTGGAAGGCTGCTCCAAGCTCTCCCCGGAGCCTTCTCTTCTCCAGGCTGAACAGCCCCAGCTCTCTCAGCCTGTCCTCACAGCAGAGCTGCTCCAGCCCTCTGAGCATCTTGGTGGCCCTGTGCTGGACCTGTTCCAGCAGTTCCATGTCCCTTCTGTGTTGAGAACTCCAGAGCCGGACACAGGACTCCAGGTGGGGTCTCAGGAGCACAGAGCAGAGGGGGAGAATCCCCTCCTCTTTTGCTGCAGCCCAGGCTGGGGTTGGTTTCTGGGCTTTCAAGTTGCATTTGCACATTTTACATTACAGCACTATTTCTATCACAGATACCAACCATGAATAATGCAAGGAGCACCAAATACAACCAACAACTGCCACATTTTTCCAATGGAAAATTAAGCCTCGGACTTGAATTTCTTTGCACAGGACATGAATAAAGTCCTCTGATAATGGTAAATGTTCACAAAGGCACAAATATCTATTAAAAACATCAGAAGTTACATCAGCAAAGTCAAACTATCTAAAATAGTATTTGTGTAGAGATTCAAGGAGGAAAGAATCAAGCTGTACCTGTATCTGGGATCGTTAATGATCATTTTCATGGCTTGTTCCCAAGAAGCATTGGACGGTACCCGCTGTGAAGACATTACATCATGTACTAATTAGATTTAGAACCAACATCCAACAACCAATTCCTTAAGAAATAGCCCACAGAAAAGAAGCACTAAACTTTTGAGGTTAAGACAATATTCTCTGACACAAGTTTTATTTAGATTTTATTAACAGCCAACTTATTTCAGGATTATTTTAACTTCTACAATAAATTCTTCTAGAAGTTTGTGTTCTATAAAACCACATTGACTCAGTAGCCAGAACACAAACAGATCTCAGACACTTTGAGGGATAAAACAAAGGCAATCTCATTTTACTCCCACTTCATCTTTAAAACAAAGATTAAAAAAAAAATTGAGGGCTGAGATGATCAGGCCACACTTTTCTTGGCAATGTTCTTCACTGTCAGACAAAAATATTGGCATCCATAATTTCCACAACACTTTAAATACAGTTTTAGAATTACTCCTTCATGAGGAGGAGGGAAAAGTCTCTTTAAATCAGTCTAGATTATGGAAATGCTGTGAATTAAATCTAACAATCTCTCCCTTTTCCAGAGGGACCTCCACACTGACTGTCTCTAAAGTATCTACTGAAGCTACCTGTGAAATCCCTCACCACTCCAGTTGGAGTTTTGGGGAAAGACCAGGTTACAAGTTTGCATTACAGCGTAGGGATCGTGTAAAAGGAAGAAAACAAGAAAGAAATCCTGAATTGACAGCCCTGATGAAAACTCAACACCTCTCCACTCACCCAAAGAGCTGGAAAAAAGCTTAAACTGTGAATTGCTTTCACTGTGGTGTTCTCCCCCCTCATTTCCTCTCTAGTACAAAAGTTCTCTTCCAGAAGTCAGAAATTCTTCAGGAAAAGAAAGCAAATGCAGTTTTTGTAGTTCAAGAAAGCATTAAGAATTGCTGACCAACATACCTTTTCCTTTAACAGTTCTTTAAATGCTTGCTTTGCTTCTTCCTTTGTATTCCACGTGTAGGTTTTCTTAACTGGTTGGGCATCATCATCCTCCTTCTTTGAAGCACCACTATATACAAAAAATCAGTAATTTTATTATTTACCCCCTTTTTTTTCTTAAGTTAGAGCCATCATGATCAGATACAGTAAGTTTTTTAAATGGCAACTCAAAGAAAACTGATTATGCTACACAATTCTGTGATATACACAGTTTGTACCAGAGTTTTTCTTACAGGCACAATTCACAAATGATAAAAAACCCCCAAACTATTTCAGTATTATCACTTAATGCAGCCAGCTACCTGCTCAAGTTATCTAGGAATGATTTATAAAAGTGTAATGCTGAAATTTAGTAGGAATACATAAATATATAAAATACTCCCAACTGAACACAGTACTCCCACCTGGAGTCCTGTGTCCAGCTCTGGAGTCCTCAACACAGAAAGGACATGGAACTGTTGGAACAGGTCCAGCGCAGGGACACCAAGATGCTCAGAGGGCTGGAGCAGCTCTGCTGTGAGGACAGGCTGAGAGAGCTGGGGCTGTTCAGCCTGGAGAAGAGAAGGCTCCGGGGAGNAAAGGGCAGGGCCTAAAATATGCTTTTTGCCCTTAATTATCTCCTGCTGGTTCTTATCCCCCACAGCATGGACTTCTTTTTTGTTTTTCGAATGATAAAAAGCATAAGGTATAATTCTCCTCTTAATCAATTCCCCACAAAGATTCTGATTTCTGGTGGAAAAGATAAAGGTCTATTTAGCATCATATTTTCTTCTAATGACAGGCATTTGCACAGATCTCTGTGTGGAGGTTTAGGCTGGGTTGGCCACCAAAAAAAGTGAAGGGAGAGGGGTCAACAGAGAGCATCTGTCAAAATGGGGAGGGAGAGAAACTTAAGTTGAAAAAAACCTAAACTGGCTTTAACAAAATATTATACATGAAAATAATAATTAAAAAACCAGGAACAATAATAACAAAATAATGGAATATATACAAATATATAAAAACCCAATCTCAGGCTCCCAGGATGATGACCACACCACCGGCCAACACTAGGACTGGAGTTAGTGGCAGAGGGGAAGTGGATTCAGGGACACATCAATTGGGATGAAAGACAGAAGAAGAGAGTCCCCCCTGGACACTGGTTGTTGAAGAGAGAGCCTGACCCCTTTGATCTCTCAGCTTTTATCCTCAGTGTGATGCCAATGGGATGGAATCACCTGTTGGACAGTTCTGGGTCACCTGCCCTGTCCACCCCCTACGCTCTTCTGCTTCCAACCCTCCAACAGGGCACATAAAAGTTGGTGGACCATAGACATTAGGTCAATAAGTAGAAGCAAGAGTCTCTCTGCAGCCCATTCCTTGGTATTCACTCTAAACATCAGGCCTTATCACTGCTTAACATACTGGTAATTGCAATCAGAAGAGACTTGACTGAAAAGTAAAATTACTGAAAAGGGAAAGTGGTTTTGTTCCGTCTCAAACCAGGACACTAGGGAAGGGGAAGCATATAATGTCACTCTGGGAAACTCTTACAGCTATCAAAAGTTTATGAAGTGTTTGAGGGTTTAAGAGTTTTGGGAGAGGGTTGGCAAAGAGGAGGATGCTGATTTTTCTAAATAAATAGATTTAACACTCCTTCACTCTCTATCTTACTCATTCTTACTCATTTCTTACGATTTAGGAGGGCCATGAAAATGCTCAGAGGGCTGGAGCACCTCTGCTCCAAGGACAGGCTGAGGGAGCTGGGGTTGTTCAGCCTGGAGAAGAGGAGGCATAGGGGAGNATTCTATAATTTACTGAAGAAACAACTAACTGTCAAAGCAGCCTGGCCACCTTCAACTGAAGATAAACCAGAAGAAATACAAAACTGCAGCAAAACCAGGCATTTTATCACTTCACTTACTCTGCTGAGGCCTCCTGCTTGGAAGAGTCATCTGTTGCATTGGCCGCAGCTTCTCCGCTCTGTTCCTGCGCGCCAGAAGCAGAAGTTGCTTGTCCCTGTTCCTCGGCTGTGGCTGCACCAGCGCTCTCGTTGTCTCCAGCAGAAGCTGCTGCAGATTCTCCTTCGGAGGCTGCTGTGGCCCCAGAGGCTGCTGTGGAGGTTGTGGCAGCACCAGTGGTTTCTGCAGCTGTTGAGGCCGCCGTGGCTGCGCTCGCTGATTCTGCCGCAGCTGGAGCAGATGTTGCTGAAGTCGAGTCTTCGGGCTTTGTGCTGGAGGCATCAAAAACAGGAACCATCACACACAAGAAGGGGATAACTTAATGGCTTAGGGAATAAGGCACTGGAACAGGTTGCCCAGGGAAGCTGTTGACGCCCCATCCCTGGAAGTATTTAAGGCCAGGCTGGATGGGGCTTGGAGCAACCTGCTCTAGGGAGAGGTGTCCCTGCCCAGGGCAGGGGGGTTGGAACTTGATGATCTTTAAGGTCCCTTCCAACTCTGACCGTTCTATGATTCTATGTGGAGTTTAAATAAGAGAATAAAATACAAGATGAGAGGTTTGGGTCTAGTTACAAAGATTTCTCAGAAGAACACAAAGCAACCTGAGCTCAGAGAAAGGGAATGCTTTACTGAAACTGGGGATCTACATAGATCAGTTGTTTCAGTTAAAAAGAAATCCAGAGTATATCGAGTCTTTACATACTAAGCAACCACTCAGGATGAAAAGCTGCAAGAAGAATAGAATCATAGAATGGTCAGAGTTGGAAGGGACCTTCAAGATCATCAAGTTCCAGCCCCCCTGCCATGGGCAGGGACACCTCTCCCTACAGCAGGTTGCTCCAGGCCCCATCCAGCCTGGCCTTGAACCCCTCCAGGGATGGGGCATCAACAGCTTCCCTGGGCAACCTGTTCCAGTGCCTCACCACCCTCACAAGAAAGAACTTCTTCCTAAGATCTCATCTAAATCTCCCCTCTTCCAATTTAAAACCATTCCCCCTCGTCCTGTCACTAGACGTCCTGACCAAGAGTCCCTCCCCAGCTCTCCTGCTTAAAGATCCAAGGACTAGATTCCACCGTAAAGAAACAGGCAGCTTAAGGGAAAAATATTAGCACAGCATGAAAAACATACCTGTTTTCTTCAGCTTTAATCATTGCTAGAGGAGAAAGGGGAAAATAAACAAAAACAGCTTAAAAATTTGTATATATATAGATGGTAAAGTTACATTTAATATTATTCAAATTATATTATTATATATTATATACGTGTTATAAAAATATTATTGAAATCATAGATTTAAGTATTTTTGTTACCATCAATAATTTTAATATTTATGCCCTTGAAGACCAAAATCAACACAGACTAAAACAAAATTTACAAAACCCATTAAAGAAAGTAAAGGTTGCATAAAGAACAACTTTATAATTATTTTAACTTTAAAAGACTAGCTTAAAGAATAGATAAAGCCAGGTTTAATGAAACAGATCTTTCCATCTTTATTATTCTCAGTAATGCTCAGCCTTTGTCCTTTAAAACACTCATTTCTTACCCCATCTGATTGTGTAGATTTTTCATCAAGATCTTATTTTCCTTATAATAACAAGGAAAACCAGGCTAAGTGAAAAATGGGAGCACAGCACCATGTGATATTTGTACAAAAGGGGGCAGGGCCTTTATAACACTGAAGGGCAATAAAAACTTACTAATATTTATGCCACACCACAGTTTCTCAAAGTATTTCTTTTTTCAATGATTAAAAGTAAATTGGTAGCAGCTCTTAATTAGCCACAGCATCATTCAGCTCCCCTTTGGGGACACGAGAGGGAGTTGAAGCTGCTGCCACACATAGGGAAACAGGGACAGCGGAGAGGACACAGGAGAGATCTGCTCCATAAGAACTCTACTACACAAAGCTTATTTCAAGTAGATTTTCCTGCTTAACAGAAGTTTGAATGCTCTGCACTGATAAAATTTTCACCTGAAGTCAGGCACAGGCACAGTTTGCAATCACTGCCACCCTCTCCCCTTGTTTTCATTAGCGTTACCTTCGAGATCCTCAAGCTCTTTGGGTTTGGCCCAGCGCGACTCCTTCGTTTGGGAATTGTAATAGTAGGGCTTGCCAGAATCAGATTTATACTCTTTCCAGGGGCACTTAGACAACAATTGCTAGTGAACAGAAAACAGAAACATCAAGTGAAACTTACAATGGTGGTTTAAAACTAAAAGGATAGCCAGAAGTGAACCACAAACACCACGACAAGAAATAACTTAAGGATGAACGAATACAAGACACATACTTTCCATGGAAAATCCTCCTTATCCTTAAACAAACACATTACTTGTTATCTAAATATTAAAGAATGGTATTTTTTTAATGAGGAAAACTTATCTAAAAATTCAGGAAAGCTGCTGAGAGCTTTGTCCATTCTGTAGCCTCCAGTTCTACCAACACAAGGAGTGCCACAAACTTTTATTGCATCGGTTATTTTAAGGGTTTGCTCCCACTGGAAAAAAAATAATGATCTATTGGCAGAGCTCCCCTCCTGCACAAAAGTTAGGAGAGTAAATTCTTGTGTTCACACAAACTCTCACCACCCCACAATCTTCATCTGAATTCAGTTTACCTCAGCAGGTGTTTTGAGATCATCTGGCTTCTCCCACGTAGACTGCTTTGTTTCAGTATTATAGTAATACGTCCTCCCATCGGGTGATTTGTGCTCTGTCCATGTAGATTTCTAGGAAAACCAAAAGATATCACGAATGATGACCAATAATTACTGACCGAGATGTCCTCAAAAGGCACTGAGAGGTTAAATACAAGAAGCAAAACCTGTTTGGAGTGGTCGTCGCTAACAGAGCTGTTGGTTGTGGCGGTTTGCTGGGCTGCACAAACCACGGGATGCGTTGTCTGAGGGCGAAACAAAACAGAGCTCTGAAAAGACATTCTGGTTAATATTTGTTTTCCATTTCAGTGTGTAGATTAATTACATCATTTAGCAGCACAGCAAAGACAGCAAAGCCAAAATCTAAACATATTTAAGTCAGTGTTGTTTTCAAGAAGTTGTTTCTCTGTGAGAAGAGCTATTAAGTCTCTCACACCTCCCACCCATTCAGCAACCCAAGGCAGCAATTATCATCAGAAAAGAAAGTGAAAGTGAGTGGGACAGGATCCTAAATACTCCAAGTGCAAGTCCCAGAAGCACACCATGTTTTCAAAACTAAGAAAAAACTTGTTTCAAGAAGCAACATCCCCACGTTTTGAACTGAAAGCTGACAATGGGATATCTCTGAGGCCACAGAACTGTATTTACAGATTCTGCCTCTTCATTATCCAGCCAATTTGCTTCATCACCTTAAAAACTGAAGGTGAAAGTCTGGGATAGCCTCTAGAGAAGTAATGTAGTATTTACAAGATGTTCTGATAGTGACTGAAAGCTATTTATGGTCATCCAAGGAGCCAGGAAAGACAAAATATGAAATGACTTTCAGATGACCTGCCTACCTCAGTTCAAAGCTACGTTAATTAATGACTCAAAAGTTTCAAGGATCAATTCCGTTCCATCAGCAGTTTCCCATCTGATGGAAAGGTGGAAGACGACTGGAAAGCACCTAAGGAAGTCAGTTCAGCCTCCACCACCTTCCTGTTTACAAGTTCAACCCGTGTTAAATCCCCTTCTTTGCAACCTACCCAATATTTATTCCTCCTTAAGGAATCAGAATGGTCAGAGTTGGAAGGGACCTTCAAGATCATCAAGTTCCAACCCCCCTGCCCTGGGCAGGGACACCTCCCACCAGACCAGGTTGCTCCAAGCCCCATCCAGCCTGGCCTTGAACACTTCCAGGGATGGGGCATCAACAACTTCCCTGGGCAACCTGTTCCAGTGCCTCACCACCCTCACAGTAAAGAACTTCTTCCTAAGATCTCATCTCAATCTCCCCTCTGAACATACTGAATTACACTCTATTCCCACAAACATGGAAGAAGACACTAATGAAAGAAAATTTCAAGTAATGTCCACAGTGATGTTTTCAAAATTATTCTGGGCAACTGTATAGGCTATTCTCTTTTTATTGCTGAAGTGCTTGGTAACAAAACTCTCAGTAAGTTGACAATGCTAATAAAGGTTCCAATAAATCACACGGGACAGAACAATATCAGGACCTTGACCTGGCCTCTTCCTCCTAAGCACAGGTACATTAAGGAACAGCAAGGAAGATTTAATCCTAATGGTTTGCCTACCAAATTCTGCTGTACACATTAGAACTACTGAAGCAAAAAATTCATTAATATATAGCAGGCAAGAAGTTACCTAAATGTTAGTAAAACAAAAAACCTGCTGATAAACTGGTGACTGATGTGGAAGAAAAATAGTAAAACAAGGAACAGCTCCAGAACAATCTTCAATCCTCTTCACTGCAAATAAACCCCAACTCTACCCTGTGTACTGTCTAACCTAATGCTTGCTAAGGTTTAAATCTGTAAAAAACCAGCTTTAATAGGGTAAAAAGACCTAAAAACATCACAGAAGAAACATCTCATATTGCTGCCCTTCCCACTAGAAGAACCAGAAGCAGACAGAGTGCAGTGCCCAGAAATAAGAGGAAACTTAACAGAAAAACACACCCACTTCAAGCATTAACATTAATCACAGACCAAGCCAAAGAAGCAGAGAAGCTGCACATGAGAAGAAAAGACAAGACACCAGGTTTCCTTTTAAACCTGGAAAGCCATGTATGCACAACACCACACTGCTGTGACAATTTTCTACAATTCTGGTTTTCACATACCTGAGTTCCAGGAGGTGTTACACCTGGGGGGAAAAAAGATAAATTAAAACACATTTGGTTGATATACTTTTCCATATAAAGACTAATTAATCAATGTTTGAAAGAAAACTTTTCTGGGAATCAACAAAGATGTCAGTTACTGAAATCATAGAATGATAGAATGGTCAGAGTTGGAAGGGACCTTCAAGATCATCCAGTTCCAACCCCCCTGCCCTGGGCAGGGACACCTCTCCCTACAGCAGGTTGCTCCAAGCCCCATCCAGCCTGGCCTTAAACACTTCCAGGGATGGGGCATCAACAGCTTCCCTGGGCAACCTGTTCCAGTGCCTCACCACCCTCACACCAAAGAACTTCTTCCTAAGATCTCATCTCAATCTCCCCTCTTCCAGTTTAAAACCATTCCCCCTCGTCCTGTCACTCCACTCCCTGACCAAGAGTCCCTCCCCAGCTCTCCTGGAGCTCCCTTCAGATCCTGGAAGGCTGCTCTCAGGTCTCCCCGGAGCCTTCTCTTCTCCAGGCTGAACAGCCCCAGCTCCCTCAGCCTGTTGAGGCTGATGTAAAATGCTAAATTGCATTGTACAGAAAAGTATATTTATTTATTTTTAAATACTTCACTTAATTTTGGTGAACTCTTCTGGAATGGTAACAAATGGTTTATACTCACCCACTTGTGCATCCATACTGTTCACCCCTGGCTGCAAAAACAATCAACAGATACTTAATTACTGAGTACAACTGTAATTAAATCATCAATAAACACAATACATACTCAAAAAAGTGCTGAAAGCAACACAATTCTCTACTGCCTTGAATATGGATTTCCAGCTCCCCACCATCCACTGAATTGTCACTGCTCCTTAAAGAAGCAATTAGGAACATCAAGTTACTTTTCAGAAAGGCAATATACACAATAAACTACACCAGGGGGTCCCTTGCCATCATTCCAATACCCACCTTTGTCTCCCAAATGTGTAGGTTGGGAGAAAAATAAGATATAAAAAAAAAATCTGAAATTTCTGCTGGAGTAGCTTAGTGGGTTCTTATTAGTGTTAGCCTCTGAATTTTGTTGGATTCATAAAACTGCCTGCAAATCACCAAAGCTCCTACAGAGAGCCTCAAACTGAGGGGAAAGATTAACAGGATTGAAGTAGAGTTTTCCCAATTTCTTTCTTTGTCTGTAGGCAAAACCTTTTGCTAAGTTTTATCTTTCAGCTTTCTTCTACAAACTCGATTAACAAAAAACCACTCTAAGTAAAAAAGTGAAAATCGCTAAAAAGAGAAAAGAAATCAGACTGGATCCATTCAATTTGCTATTACTCAATAGGACTAAACCAAGGGAACCATCAATGACCTTGATTTTCAATCAAAATTTATTCCTAATCCCATAGAAGAAAACCAAGCAATCTGCCTTCATGCCAACATACACTAAAACTCAAAATCAGACTGATTTTATTGCTGATCCCTCCCTCCCTTTTATGTCTCTTTTGGCCACAGAATTTTAAGATTTTTCTCTGAAGGTGTGAAACTCTTTCAAAATGCTCTGAAAGCATCACTTGTCAGAAATTCATTACAACTTCCATATGGAAAATGGGGGGAAATCACTAACATCCTTCCTGCTTGGCAGCTTCTAAAGTATTTAGTGCATTGGGAAGCAGCTACACGAGCAGGAGAACTAATGATTCTCACACACAGTAATTCAAGAGCCAGACAGAACTTAATTGCAATTAGCAATACCTTTCTAATTAATCTAAGAAAAAAAAATAAAAGCATGCCCAGACTGACAACAGGCACAAAGACCTTTTTAAAAAGCGGTTAATTAGACTCACCGGGACCGTAGGCTGCATAGCAGCTTGGGACATGTGGGACATCATCATTCCAGGCATTACTGACTGCATCATTCCAGGCATCTAGAATTAAAAAGTACTTCTGATATATTTGATGATATTTCAAACATGAGGATTCTTCCATTTTTATTTAAAAGCCATTAACTGCTGCTATTTTTTATTCAAAAATCCTTCAAAGCACTTGGCAACAAAAAGCACAGGAGGTTTGTAAAATGCTGATTCCCTGCATTACATCCCTACAAAATCAACATTAGGAATAACATGTGTAGGGTTTTCCAGTTTGGTAGGAAATATTAGGAAAGAAGACCATTTAAACTACAGAAGAACAACAGCAAATGGTGAGATGTGTGATCTGTTAATAAGGAATGACTGAAATCCCAAGCTGAAGCAGGAAAAATAAAGGTTGGGAAAGATTTCTGAAAAATTCCAAGGCCACACGGAATGAACTGAACGAAGAAAAGGTGAACTCTGGGTCTGGGGTTTGCTCTACTCATGTTTTTTGACAACTTTCAGCCTGTCTCACTTCCCTCTTAACTCATAAATAGGAAGAAACACTTTACAGGGATGCTGGAATAAGGAATCAACAACATTGAGATGGAGAAAGATATTAAATGTAAGCATCAAAGCTCTAAAACAATCCTGAACTCTTTTTTTTAAAGGTCTGGGGAAAAATATCCTTAATTTAAACATATAATATTAAACCATCTAACAGTGTGAACTTGGTCATGAGGACGCATCACATTACAGAAATGACAAGTTTGAGTCTAGACTTGCATCTGAGTTTGTCGGGTGGTCCAACATGACCAAAACCCCCTCAGAACTCAGATCAGCCAGTTTTTGCTCAAATATTTATGCTCACAGTCTCAAAGGGGTAGTTCTGCAGAAGTTACGCCTCACTGAAGTGAAAGATGTCAAAAGTGCTACTGAAAGTGTTTAATACCTTGCATATTTGCTATTATTTCTGCTGATGAAAGAACTGGCAAGCCATGAAAAAGCAGCAAGGTGAAGAAAACATGTCATTTAGGTCATTACAGACACAAACTTTGAGCCACTCATCCCAAACAGGTGGAGAAGTCAACCCCCTTCAACCTTTCCGTTGTGCCCCTTTACCTTTCTTGTCCTTGGCAGGCTGGCCAAGTGACCCCATGCCCCTGTATCTTCAGGGAGCCTCTGGTTACCACTCTCCTCATCTTGCATCTCGTGCGGAGAGAGGGCTATGTGGCAGGGCTACTGCTTCACCCCCAAATCCACAAGGTTTTCTTGGGAGGGTGAGGGAGGAAGGAAAGACTGGAAGGCGGCCCCTCCTATTCCTGGCCATCCTGTAGAAGCAGGAGAAGAAAGCACTCTTGCCCCATCGCTACTTGCAACTAAGGGGGCTCTGAGTGTGTGTGGAACTTCTGAAAAACCCTGGTTTGGGTCCTGGGAGAAACTTTGTGTGCTGCTTGGTTTCTGCATAACACTAACCCAAAGTCAGTAAACTAAAAAAGAAAAAGAAAAAATTGGGAAGGAGAGTGAATTTCTTTCCAGAAGACTCTCCTCTGAATGATGCTGAGAGGAGACTTTGTGTAGATAATAGCAGCAGCATCTGCACTACAGGGATACTTTGCCCCTCAGAAAGAGAAAATAAAAGCTACAGAACACCCCATCCTGCAAAGCTTCCCAAAGAAACCTCTGATATCTGCTGGAAGAAAGAGCTTGTCATTCCAGGAAACAACCCAACGTGAGCTGTTACTTCCAGCACGTTAATTCAGGCATGAGAATATCATAGAATCACNCAACAACTTCCCTGGGCAACCTGTCCCAGTGCCTCACCACCCTCACAGCAAGGAACTTCTTCCTAAGATCTCATCTAAATCTCCCCTCTTCCAATTTAAAACCATTCCCCCTCGTCCTGTCACTAGACTCCCTGACCAAGAGTCAGGAATATCACTGCCCTGTCCCATCCTTACGGCTGCAGGGTCATGGAGCCTCCTCTGCCACGCCACTAACAACAAGCTTTGAACCCTGCATCTGCCAAAGAGAATGGAGTTCTCTACTCACTAAGATATTAAAGACTGAAACATTCAATACATGGGAGAGAACAGCAGAACAGAAGCTACAGAACAACTGGTAAGCAGGGAAATAACAAAGAATTGCTATTTAAGTTTCTAATGAACACACACAAAAGCTCATGGTATTAGTTATCTCGCTAATGGTCGAATCCTCATCATTTTTTAAAACTGTGTTACTTTTACACCAGAAGCTGAAATACCATGCTGAAGATTCCTACCAAGCCTTTATACACCAGTTAAAAACAAAAAGAAACAAACCCACACTCTATCCAGAGCACTGCAGAAGAAAACACTGTTTCCAGCGTGACCTTATGGGCTCTGCTCTAAGGGTTACTCTTTCTTGCCATCCTCCCTCTGGTCTAGTTGATGACACTCAGTTTCTACTTTTGCAAACCATTATCACAAGTAGCATCTACCCAGAACATCTATTATACCCAGACAGAAAATTGCTTCTTTTAGAAGCTCAGAATTTAATCTGAAACTACACCGTAAATGATCTTTGATTACTGAGAAGCTTTACATTTGCAACAGGCACCGACGGGGCTCTGGCTACTCTGTCAACCCAGGTTCACAACTGTCAATCTGGATGGCCAAGTGCCTTTTTCCATCACATTTAAATGCTTTAATAAAAAGCAAACCATAGATTCATACCTACTGCTGTTTACAATCAAAGTTCCACATGAGGTGCATCAGCCACCTGCTACAAATGAGAGGAGTTTCTGCACAGACAGGAACTGTGGCGTAAAATATCCCGAATTCTTAACTGTACTATGTGAGAACTACTCAGGAACTTACCTACCTCAGGGATTGCCTGATGTCATTATGGGAAGAAAGAGAAAATAAACACCCTGTAAAAGTGTCTTACCTGCCCCATTGGGGGTCCTCCCATGGGGGGCATCATCTGAGGCATCATGCCGTGAGGAACTGGGGGCATGTTTGGCGGTCTCTGACCCATAGGGTGCATTCCCATGGGAGGATAATGTGGCATGCCTGGGTGTCCCATCTGGAAGGCAGCAACAGAGGAGGAAAATCAGCATGAAGGCAACAAACCTACACCCCACAGAAGTATTAATAACAAAGACATGCTTGACAGCAAACTGAAAATGATTTGGGCAATTTTAGATTGATACAGCAAGATCGTTCACTCTCCGAGGTCCTCTGAAGCCAGAGTTAATCATAATTAACAAACCCATTTAAAATTTCAAAACCAAAACAGAAACAAAAAACTCCATAATCATTCATCTTACGCTTTGTCACAGAAAAACATATTGAATTTAGGAATGCAACTACTCCTGAATGCTCTTCCAGACAATTACAATTAACTCAAGTAACTCTGTAGAACAAGTCCATGAGACAAACAAAAATATCTTCTACTCCTGATGTGCAAGTCTGAAACAGCTTTACACTGGCTACCATCCCCATCTCTGTACTTCCCTAAAAACCTGAATCCTGTTGTTGTTCTAGTACTTGGTATAGTCACACTGCTTGTAAAAAAATAGAGATAGACAATTCTCCCTTTTTTTTTAAACTATCAAAACAAAGGAAGAGCTTTCTATTCTAGTCAGAAGCATCAGCTCTAGAGTACCTTGGAAAACGTACTGGAAAGCATATTACTCCCACGAATCACAGAAAGGTTTGGGTGGAAAGGGACCTTAAAGATTGTCTAGCTCCAGCTCCCTGCCATGTTCCACACCTCCCACNCACACAGGACTCCAGGTGGGGTCTCACCAGAGTAAAGCAGCAGAATTCCCTCTCTGGATCTGCTGGCAACACAGCCCAGGCTGGGATTGACCTTTTGGCCTGCAAGTACACACCAGCAACACATCTTTTGATGTGGCCCAGAGTGCAACTGACCTTTTGGGCTGCAAGTGCACACTGGTAATGCATCTTTTGATGCAGCCTATGGGGAAATTGGCCTTTTGGGCTGCAAGAACACACCTGCAACACATCTTTTGATGCGGCCCAGGGTGCAATTGGCCTTTTGGGCTGCAAGTACACACCGCGTTCGGTGTCCAGCTTTCTCATTCATCGGCACTCACCATGAGGGAGCCTCGGTCGACGCCGCCGGGCCGCATGGCGGGGCTGAGGAGGCTGCCGCCGCTGCAGCGGCCAAGGAGCCGCCCGCGGAGGGGCTGCCTCGATGAGGGTCCGAAGGGCATCAGCGGTTCGGGCTCGGCGCGGGGCGGGAGCAGCGGGGCCAGCAGGCTGACTGGCTTCCCGGCCGGCCAATCCGGCCTCCCCGCCAGCCGCCCGCTCTTGGGCGACTGTTCGGCGGCGGAGGCGACGGGGCGGACGGCGTCCCCCGGCGTCAGCTGCATGAGGGGAGGCGGCTTGGGCAAGGAGAAGGGCAGCGGCTGCGGGGAGGCGGTGGCGGCCGCCGCCGCCGAGTCCCCACCTGACATCCCGGCAGGCCTCCCCTCAACCTCGGCGACCGGATGGCGGGAGGCCCCCGCGGAAATAAAAGGCGGTGGGCCTTGCTGGGCCTAGCGGGGAGCGGCGGCGAGGTGAGAAGCCCCCCGGGGAGAGCTAGGCCGCTGCCGGCGCGGAGCAGGCCGTAGGCCCCGCAGGCCGCGGAGCCGGAGCGGGGGGACGCGGCTGCGGCGGGGGGCGAGCGCAAAGCACACTGGGAAGGCCCTCACGTGGGCGGGAGGCGAGGGCACCAAGGATAGCTAAAGGAGGGGGGGAGGAGCGCGGCGCCGTCTTCACCGCCCGTTCTGCAAAGCGGCAGGTAGTGCCCGCGCTCCCCTCTGATCTGCGGCAAGTGGTACGCGCCTGCGCGGAGGGTTGGCCTTACGATTCCGTCCTCCCTGTGACTAGTTGGTATGTGCTGAATGGGGGGGTTGGACGTCCCCCCCCCTCATCTGGATGCACGGTGGTAAGTGCCGCCTGATNTCTCTGGTTCCGGGAAGAAAACCACCCTGCTTTAAACCCTTAGATTCCCTAGTTGGCCTTGGAACCATCTTGCTGGAGCTAGATGGTCTTAAAAGCCTAGAGAAGTTGTGGATGTGCCATCCCTGGAAGTGTTTAAGGCCAGGCTGGATGGGGCTTGGAGCAACCTGCTCTAGGGAGAGGGGTCCCTGCCCAGGGCAGGGGGGTTGGAACTTGATGATCTTTAAGG
>VXBW01001019.1:190931-217501 GCA_013400375.1 Thinocorus orbignyianus
TGGCCCGGTAGCTCGTTAGCGCGGCCCGGAGGCCCTTCAAGGCCGCCCGGTGGCTTTCCCCGCCACTCAACAGTCCCTAAGGGCCGGCAGCCTGCGGCTGCTTGGCTGAGGTAGGCTCATGGTACCGCCGCTCTCTGCCCCGGGCGCGCGGTGGGCCCGTAGAGGAGTAGGCCCAAGGGACAGGTAGCAGCGCCCTGGGGGTTAAAGCCCGCAGGGTGGGTTTTGAGAGGAGGGAGTTTGCCTCCCTGCAAAATCCGTGTGTTGGCAGCTCTGTAAGCCTTCCTCCGGTTCAGGGAAGAAAACTGCCCTGCTTTAAATCCTTAGGTTCCCTAGGTGGCCTTGGAACCGTCTTGTTAGAGCTAAATGGTCTTAAATGCCCAGAGAAGTTGTGGATGTGCCATCCCTGGAAGTGTTNCAGGACAAAGGGGAACAGTTTTAAAGTGGAAGAGGGAAAATTTAAATGAGATATTAGAAAGAAATTCTTTGGTGTGAGGGTGGTGAGGCACTGGAACAGGTTGCCCAGAGAAGCTGTGGCTGCCCCATCCCTGGAGGGGTTCAAGGCCAGGCTGGATAGGGCTTGGAGCAACCTGGTGTGTTGGGAGGTGTCCCTGCCCAGGAACTGGATGATCTTTGAGGTTCCTTCCAACTCTAACCATTCTATGATGTTGAGGTAGACAGTCATTAAGAAACCTAGCCAAAGGCAGTTTAAGTAGATTTGTTTTCAAGTGTCAAAGCCTTTCACCTCTTCCAGGGAGACTCAGTGGAGGAATTGGGGAGGTTTTCTCCTTTTTTGGCCTACCTGCCTCCAGTGAGAATTGGGTCTGAGCAGCTCACGTGGGTGAGGTGTGATACTATAAATGTGTGGATGCTTTCACGGCTACTGTGCAGTATTTTTATTAAATCCATATTTTACGAATAAGAAGGTTTTGAAAATGTTGTTATAGATAACATGCTGGGCATGGATATGGATTCAAAGGAGTCTCAAGAAACTTGCTTGCTTTTCATTTAGGTAATATAAACTGGGTTTGATAGAGCTTGGCTTCAACCAACAGACATCAAATTTGTGCTATTGCCTTGAGCCTTCTCCCTCTTTCTACCCTTTCCCTTCCTTCAGATCAGAACCTGCTTTACCTGGTCCCTCTGCCCATTTGTCAGTTGTGGTCACGCTTGGTGCTGGAAGCGGTGAGAGAAGGGGCAGGGAGAGGCTGAAAAGGAGAGCTGAAAATCGACACAGTGTTAAAACTCACTGTAACTTCAACTGAAATGAAGTGTAACCTGTGTAACTCTTGGTTTGCAATAAAGTAGTAAAAACTCTGTCAAACGGGGTTTTTGTGTGTGGTCTGTAGCTACATTTTTTTTAAAGAATGTATACACCTACTGAAAAGGTTTTGGTGTGGAGGAAGGAGTTAATTTAATGGATCAAGGTAAAAATTGTATTTATTTTATGTCTGAGTTTTTTGGTTGGGTGGGTGGGGTTTTTTTGTGATTTTTTTTGTTTTGTTTTGTTTTTGTGGGGGTTTTTTGTTGTTGTTGTTGCAAATAAGTGTGCCAGCTTCTAGGTGGGAAGCAGTTTGTAGAGGTGTCCCACTCCTGTCACTTAGCAAGTCTGTTTAAAAGTAGTCTTAAATTCTATATGATGATTAGTAGGATTTCTGTAAGCTGTGATCCTACAAAGATCCAAAGTTGTGATCTCTGTGACCCTGCAGATCATCCTGCTGCAGTGGTAATCTTGTGGTGGAACTTGCAATTTGTTGATAGAAACAGTTTCTGGTTCTGCTGCTGCTTGTTTTGGTTGGGGTTTTTGTTTGGTTGGGGTTTTTGTTTGTTTTTTTTCTTCTTTTTTTGCAAATCATAGTTGTTAAGTCAATTCCTTATCCCTTTGTAAAGAGCAAAACTTATACATTCAGGTTTAGTTTGTTTTGTGAGAAATGCACAGATTATTTTAAAACTCTGAATACAAAATATTATATCCAGGCAGAAGGAATACAGGTCAAATGTCACTGAGATTGGGTCAGAGTCTCTAATTAAGAGTTCTTATCTGAATAAGGTATTAAATTCCCAACACCAACAGGTGTATTAGATAATCATATAAAGGAGATTTTCAGATTGATGTTATCAAGCAGGAGAAAGCATTAGGCAAATGACATTTCAACTTGTAACTTCCAGTGTCTTTTTTATTTTTTTCTTTGTCTTTTTGAGTCTTAGTCATCCTTTTATGAAGAAACACACTGAATTTGCTTGGGTTGATGTTAACTTTTACCAGGGCCAAAAGAGGAAATTAAAAAGCCAGAATGATAAAGCAGAAAGATTGAGTTGGTGGTTTCTAAGAGTGCTCTTGCTTTAACGTGTGTTCTTACTCTGTTGAAGTTCTGCACAGGTATCACCATGTGATAAAACAGGGCAGCTTGTGCTGTCATACTAAAAATTGGTTTATCCTAACTTTCCTAACAGTTGGGTGTGTCCTGCTTCAACAACTATAGCGAAAAACTTCTGGAACTAACTTGTGTAGGAACTGCAGAGAAAAGCAGACAGACGGGGTCCCTCAGTGTTAGTTTATTTGTGGGAGTGATGGTGTGTTTCCTCTCTTGCAACTGACGTTTACTTCCTGATTGCACAGCTTGTGGTATGTTTTTCTCTTACCAGCACCGTGCTGCATATCCTATGGTACTTTGTCTTCCCCTTTGAGGAGAAGAGGTATTGGGGGATGTGGATTTTATTTTTGCTCCTGACTAGTATCCACTTTGGACCTGGTGCTGTTAATCAAACACTGTTAATATCACACGGTGAGGGTAGAGCTGTTTCAACCACTTTTCTGCAGCCAGACATGGTCTCGTTTGACCTGTGAGCTTTGAGGCACCCCTGATGAGGAAGTGCTGGATCGTTAGCTGAAGCTAATTAGTGACAGGGTGTAGCAGCACCCAGCTGCAACCAGCCACCAGTTTGTCCCCACTCTGGGGACAGCACAGGTCCCAGAGGCTTGGAGCAAGGGCAGGCTGAGCCCATGCAGACCCGTTTTCCATGTGTTTGAAGTGTCTGATGGTGCTCTGGGGGTGGAAGTGAGCGAGCAGCCTTTGCCTTGTGTTTCTAATCTTTCTTGGATTGTGGGATCAAGGAAAAATTCTTTGTGAATATCCACTGTAGTTCTTAGGCTGCGGAGAAGAGATTAAAAATGCAATCAGCTTGTATGATTTTGATCAACTCTGGGTTTGTGCATGCGTGGAGGCATTGAGGGGATGCACTACAGGCTGTATTTTTGCCTTCTTCAGTATGTGGAATGAAGGTGTCCTGATGAGGGGTTTATTTGGTATCTCTGATGTGAATGTTTTCTGTGGAATTGGGTGTTTCTCTTCAGTGCTAGCCAAAAAAGCCAGTTTTACGCCATTTGCAGACGTGGCTTTGCAAAGGTTTTAAGGTTTGTTAAAAACAGGTTGAAAATGTAAGTGTTAAAATTGAAGAGGCAGTGTTTTTAGAGTTTCCAGGGCCATGCTAAGCCCTCAGGGTGGAGATACTGATCCAATAGCTCCTCAATCAGTATTTTACAAGAAGCTCATGTATATAGAGTCATAGAATGGTTGGAGTTGGAAGGGACCTTCAAGATCATCAAGTTCCAACCCCCCTGCCCTGGGCAGGGACACCTCTCCCTAGAGCAGGTTGCTCCAAGCCCCATTTGATCTGAAGCTCCTTCCTACCCAAACAGGATTTGCTCACCCTGTGTGAGAAGAGAAGGGCCTCATTCTAAATCTGAGAGCAGAGGCTCTGCCCAGCCCTCCCTGGGTGCCTCTCTTTGTCCTTGTGATTTTTGGTGGATAACTATAACCTGGAGGAGCAGTTCCTCATGTCTTGGGTCCACCACCCCAAACAAGGACACCTGAAACATGTTTGTCCCCTCTTTTGTGAGCACTTCGCTTCTCATGGTTTTACCTGCCTAAAATAAGCCTAAATCAAGTTATTTTGTTGTTGTGTCTGTGTCCCGTCCCGTCCCACCTTGAAATGTTTTAACTTTTTGCATTGTTTTTCACATGTTTTGGTAGATCTTTTACCTTCCTTTCTGGTCCTGTAGGAAAGTCCCTGTCAGAACATCTTGGTTGTGAAATCCAGGAATTGTAGGCAGCTGGAGAGAGGAAGAGGGCGTAAATTAGTTAGAGTATATTTAATGCACAACAGTCTTTTATTCTTGCTCTTAGAAGAGCAATTATGCTTTCTATGTATAAACTAAAAACCAAAATTACTCCCAACTGTTTTCTGAGTGCCTGACACTTTATGTAGAGCTGTTTTTTTGAGAACACGGTGATTTCCAGGACAGTGTGTGGTCTGGCCAGCAGGGTGAGGGCTTGTACGCAGAATGAGCTTGAAGACTCTGAATCTAAAAGGAATCATAGAATCATAGAATGGTCAGAGTTGGAAGGGACCTTCAAGATCATCAAGTTCCACCCCCCCTGCCCTGGGCAGGGACACCTCTCCCTAGAGCAGGTTGCTCCAAGCCCCATCCAGCCTGGCCTTAAACACTTCCAGGGATGGGGCATCAACAACTTCCCTGGGCAACCTGTTCCAGTGCCTCACCACCCTCACAGCAAAGAACTTCTTCCTAAGATCTCATCTCAATCTCCCCTCTTCCAATTTAAAACCATTCCCCCTCGTCCTGTCACTAGACTTCCTGACCAAGCGTCCCTCCCCAGCTCTCCTGGAGCTCCCTTCAGATCCTGGAAGGCTGCTCCAAGGTCTCCCCGGAGCATTCTCTTCTCCAAAAGGAAGTATTAGCGAAGCTTTTAGCTTATCTGTCTTGGGATTCAGTTCATAAAACAGGAGCAGCTTGTTCAGAAGAAAAAAAGCCAACAACAAAACATTTGCAAGATTTTTTTATTATTCTTTGATTTCAGCTTGCCATTTAGACTTCTGTCCTGCTTCAGATGCACTGGCAAAATATTTTCACATGTTGGCATATTAAGCAAAGAGCAAGCGGGTCTAAGAGGCAGTGTTGCCTTAGCAACTACAATCTTAGTGTCTGGATGGATTAGAAGTATTGGATTCTGACACACTGAGTTAAAAAAAAATATCTCTGGACATTAAAAAACCTCATAAATATGTGAAATCATATTCTACCTGAAGCTGGTTACAGTTTTGGTTTGCTGGTGGCTGGTTATTTCACAGCAGATGTGTTAGAGGTTACACAGGAGGCTTTTTTTTCCCCCTTTTTTCTTCTGTTAGAGCTTCATAAGTTATTAAAGAATGGAATTGATTTTCTTTTTCATAAATACAGCTTTTGAAAGCTTGATATTATGATATGGCTGGATTGGGGTTTTTTTTCCTTGCAAGGAGTCCCAGGGATATGAGATACGTTCTGGTTCGATATCTTCAGCACAGAACCTTAGTCCCTTCTGTCAAGAGCTGCAGGGAGCCTTCTCCCCTGCTCCAAATGAATTCTTTGCAGCTTATTCATTCCTAATTTTCAGTCTTTATGGAGTGTCTTTTGTGGTGTATTCTAAGTAGTGTATTTTGCTTTATAACTTTTATAAACTGGGGGATTGTATCATATCCTGGGTGCTACATTCTCTTGGCACATAATCACGATTATGTTCTGCTCCCACTTGTGCTGCCATCATGGAAAATGTCCAGCCAAGGGCAGGCTGGATTCAGATCAGTCCAACATGAGGAAAAATAACCTGAAAAAGTCTAACCTTCTTCCTGAAAAAAAAATCTGAAGCTGAAAATGTGTGCAGTTATTTCTAAGGAGTGTTTGGTGCAATAGATGTCAGAAGAAACCAGAGGGAAATGTCTCTGGAAATGAGGTGTCACCTTTGGGGGCTCTGAAACTTCCTTTAAGCACTTTGACCAAGGAGGTGTCTGTTTTCTGAGATCCTTTTAGGAATTTGGCAGGCTGGAAAAAGCAGGTTCTGGGGAAATCAGTTGAATCCCTACTTCTCTGTCAGCTTGGGAAGGTAAGAGTTTAGGTGTCAGACACCACGAGGTGCAGCACATCCCAAACCCGCTGCCAAATGAAGGGTACGAGGCAGCTGTGGCAAACTTAAGGCAAAATGCAAAGCAGAAGTGTGTGACAATTAAAATATATATATATATTCACCTTGGGCACCTCACAGCTCTGTGAGCGTGTGATCATAGAACCATAGAATGGNCTGTCCTCACAGCAGAGCTGCTCCAGCCCTCTGAGCATCTTGGTGGCCCTGTGCTGGACCTGTTCCAACAGTTCCATGTCCTTTCTGTGTTGAGGACTCCAGAGCTGGACCCAGGACTCCAGGTGGGGTCTCAGGAGCACAGAGCAGAGGGGGAGAATCCCCCCCCGGCCCTGCTGCTCACACTGCTTTTGCTGCAGCCCAGGATACGGTTGGCAAATATATTCCCAGGGAGTCCTCACTTGGAGGTGGATAATCTGTGTTTTCAGGTCTTGTGAGGTAAACGTTGAACTTTTTTCACCTGCTTTGCTTTTTAGTCGAGTACTGGTTAAAATTTGCTGCAAGTGACTAATTATTGATTTTGATCAAGCTAATAAGGGGTTTTATGCTCAATAATTGTGTATCCCACTTTATTCTTTTCATATGCTTGTCCTGTTTCATAAAAATCATGCGATGAAACATAGATCAGTAATGCTTGTTGCCTGATCCAACTGCTGTATAGCTGATGAATTCATGGATTTAAGACAAATAATCCGTATTTCATTACTAGCAAGTGCTAGAAATAAAAATGTACTCTGGACTATTGGTTGAAAAACAAATCCTGAAGTCATAAGAGAGGATTAAAGTTGGGGGGGAAAAAAAATCTCTCAAGAGAAACGTTAAAAAACGAGGAGAGTAATGACATCTGCTTAATAGCATCCATCCCTCTCATCCAACAGTTAGGAACCTTTGAAGTCTTTAAATATAGGAAATAAAAGCAGGGGAAAAAATAAAAAAGCCAACGTGTGAGAAAAATCAGAATATTATATCAGTCCAGGTTATCTGAAATTGTTATTTTCTCCATGGGAAAGCTTTGAAGCCTGACTGAAGGGTGTTCTGAAGAGACTAATGAAGCTAAAGATAAAAGCACGGGGATAAAGCTTAAAGGGCAATGGAGCTACAGTTAATTCCCAAACAACGTTGGCAATAGGAAGCCAAATCTTATAATGCCTGGACATTTTCCTTCCTTCTGAAGGAGGTTTCTTTCACTTCAGGGCACCTATCAGCAGGGAGGGCTTTTTGGCTGGGAGAAAAACAAAGGCAGCCTTTCAAGTTAATGTCAAGTGTGATGGAAAAGTCAGAACAAAACCCCTAAAAAGGGTGTATTTGGAAATTGTGGAAATGCAGCTTGCTCTGTGTCTAAATGCTGCCTGTCCATCAGGAAGGCAAATGAATTCTTTCATAATCTTCTTCAATGCTTTTATTTTATTTTATTTTCCCCTCTCTTTTCTCCCCCTGCCCACAATGTGCTGTCTTAAACACTTTCTTTCACTTCTGGAGTTCATTTCTCAAGGAAACTTCTTAATGCGTCGAGAAAGGAGCCAGTTTGTTGTGATCCAGGAAGTTGTCTCTGCAGGTCATGGGTTTCTGTGAAGTTAAACTTATAAATCAGGGCAAATGACACTTTGCCACACAGAAGAATGTTGTTTCTCTGGTTTCTGATGGAAACATTTCCTTGTTTCTGATGGCCCCGACTTGCACTTACGTGGGTAAACACAGGATGAGTGTTATTGGTATGAGAGAATCAGTGGTGTTCTCAATAGTTCAATTTTGGTCTCATGAATTAAGGAAAGTAGGCTTTGCCACCCCTAATACCATGGCATAAAAATGAGCTTCATCTTATTTTCAGTTTTATTCACTTAGGAGGGTGTTTTCCATGACAGTCGATGTGAAAGCCGTTGTTGTTGCAGAGATTTTTATGGAAGTTCACATGGATCCATTGAAACTGTGAAGTCAGAGCTCCATAGGGTATCACCTGGCAGGAGGGGCTGCTCTGGTGGCTTTGGCTAAAGCTTCTGGGGTTACTTCACCGTGATCCTGCTCCGAGTCCATTGTAAGGAAAGGTCCTTCCCAATCCTTTGGGAACAGAATTCACTGAGAATACAGATGATGGAATCTTTCAAAGAAACCATCCTATTTAACGGTGGGTGTTTGCCAGTCTGATGCCTCAGCCTGCAAAGAGTAGTATGGGAGGAATGAAAGAACTGAGATCACTGTGTTAGCCTGCTGTTGAATGTGAGAGGGAAGCTGAAGATGGGCAGAGGATCAGGGACACAGGGAAAGCAGGTTCCTTCTCTGAACCTGTCCCACTCCTGGGAAGAGCCATCCTGTAGGTATTAGGACCGCCAACTCCAAAGTGATTATCTCCATACTCATTCGAAAAAGCTTTTTAATTACACCAGCATATCCCTGCAGTATGAAATAATAGGGAAATTGAAACTATCTTTTTCACTACTCCATTTGAAAGAAACCAACACTTCCTGGCTGGTCATCTTGCCACATTTCTAGTCAGCTTAAAATTCCCCTTAAAATCATAGAATNTTCCAACAGTTCCATGTCCTTTCTGTGTTGAGGACTCCAGAGCTGGACACAGGACTCCAGGTGGGGTCTAAAAATGGCTTTTACAATGACTAACTTTTCCCCGTGTTCCATTTCACTTTGACTTCAATACTTGCTAGCCCTCCACCTTTCTGTGCAGGCCTGTCTATAAAGACAAGATTTCAGCCTCTGTTGTTGTAAAGTGATTTTTTGCTTATTTTCCCACCGTGTAGAAGCATGCAGGCAGTCTGTGCAGTGGGTAATGGCAAATGAAATCAGTTTGACAGCACCAAATGTTATCTCCACACCTGCTTGCTTCTGGCACCCTTTAGCAGCTTCCCCGCTCTTCCTAATGCGCCGTGGAAAAAAGAGGCAACTATTTTAATGATGCCAACCATTAAAAATTAAACATTTGAGTCGAATTTTCACAATTTCCTGCTGGCTCGCTGCTTCCTGCTGGGTGTCCTCACAGCCTGGGCAGCGTGAGGAGCACAACTTTCTGCTGGCTGCATTTTTTTCGTGGGGAGCAGGAGCCCATGGGGCTGTCACCTTGTCTCAAATCAGGGTTTGGAGAAGTCTTTGAGGGTGACATTAGAGGAGAAGGGATTTTGTGGTCACCGGCTGATTCTGCAGATGGGCAAACCTGACAAATCAAAGCCTGCTGTCATCGTTAAGAAATGTAATTAAGCATAATTTTTTCCTGCTTATGGAATTAGCCATGGTTATGGGAGAGTTCTTGAGGAATTTTTCCATTTTTGTAAGTTTGCTTAAAGATCTTCGATATAATCCAGCTTTTTAATTTGTATACAAATTAAAGTGATTCTCCCCCTCTGCTCTGCGCTTGTAAGATCCCACCTGGAGTCCTGTGTCCAGCTCTGGAGTCCTCAACACAGAAAGGACATGGAACTGTTGGAACAGGTCCAGCGCAGGGCCACCAAGATGCTCAGAGGGCTGGAGCAGCTCTGNTAAAACATGTTGTATTTGAATTCTGACAGTGTGAAGTTGGGCTGAAGTTCTTTCCTTTTCCATTGTTTCCCTCTCCCTTCTTAATCTTCATCTCAGAGAGTTTTTCTATCTTTTCAGAAAGCATCCATCTGCTCGGCTGTGTTCCTGAACGCCCTTGAATCTCTTCCCAAGTCAGGAAGGGGGTCCCTGAAGGCCAGTGCTGGAGCAGGGCCAGCCCTGCGGTGGGTTTGTCCTTGGAGGTCAGCTCAGCAGGGACCTTCTCCAGCTTTTCCTCCTTATCCTTCATTTACGTTCTGCATGCAGGACTCTGACTTTTGCACTTGTGCACTTTCTTGTTTTGTTTTAGTTTGTGATTTTTTGGGTTTTTTTTGAATGCAAAGACTTTTCCTCACAAAAACTTTTCCCTGAATCCCACAGCGAAGAGTTTGTGGCTCAAATGTGTCTTCTGCAAAGATTATTTCTGAATTATTGTCATCAGGGTACGGCGCCGCCGGGGCCTGGTGGGTGTGAGCTGCACTGATTGCGGATCAGAGCTATTGTTTCTGCTGCAGGGAGGGGAGGAGAGAAGAGGAGGGGGCAAATACAAGGCAGAACCTCAAAGATAATGTGTTATAAATAAACATCCAAAATTTGTCTGGACTGGCAGCACAGGATGGCATGTAAGGTTGGATCCCAACCGTGTTATCTGCAGACTGCTGCCGACAGCTTCTGGCAACGCTGCCTCTAAATTGGAAAGCTGAAATGATTGCAAATTGTCTGTTTCAGTATGGATCCCACAGCTGTCTGGAGGAGGGTGGAAGGAGAGTTTGATCAATGTTTGTTCTTGTCGATGTACTGATCAGGTTTTTGGGCAAGGTTCTCTTCTTTTGTGCTTTTTTTGGTTCAAAATTTATTTGAAGTTTGTTCGCTATGCTCCATAGTAGCTCCAGTGGAAACATAAGCATCCACCAATGAGGAACTTAAATTTAGGGCATGTCGGAGGAATCTGAGATTGTTTTTCTGTTTGGTTAAGAAAAATATTTCTCTATTTTCCTCTTCTGCTGCTGCTATCCAATGTTTCAAAAGAATCCAACATCTTTGCTTTCCAAAGTGTCACGGTGCCTGTTTGGTCCTTCGCCTGTTCTCCCCTTTGGTGGCTGCAGCCAGCAGTTCCAGCAGTTCCATCACTGATAAGCACTGTGCTGATTTCTGAGCTCCTAATCCTGCAAATCCTTATTTTAGCACCCTGTCTGATAAAATGGGGCTTGTGAGATGAGGGAATTTGCCCTTGGTCTCTTCTCCTCTGTACTGTTCCCCATCGCCACGCCAGGAAAGACCTTTGGAGCCCACTGGGTAGCTTTGGTGGAACTGGAAGGGTCGAGCTTGCAAAGACAAGGGGGTGGCAGAAGAGATGAAATTTTTCCCCAGCTTGAAGGGAAAGCTGTTGGGTGAGCTCAGCTCTTGCTGCAGAACAAAAACTTGACTTGGGATGCGTTAGGAATGCCCAGCCATTGGAAAACTGCTGAGTTTGCCCTCCATTATGTATCTACATATATGAATATTCCAATATTCCCATCACGCATGCTTGTAGGAAGCCGTAACACTACAAAAAATGTTTTGTTTGCTTAGACATTGCTTTATCTGCTAAAACAGTAGCAGAGATGAAAGGAAGGAGTCCACCACAGGTGGAGTTCATCTGTTTTAATGAATTTTGCTGTGTTAATTTCCTTCTACAGGGACCAACAGGCTATTTGTTCCGTATCATTTGGGCTGTGGTGGCTGCGCTGGTGGTTTTGTGGTACCGAAGTGTATTGGCTCAAGGACATTTGTTGATGCTCCTTCCAGATGCACCCAGAGCCTGCTGGTGGAGTTTGGGATCTCAAATAATGCTGTAGAGAAGGATGGTTCAGGTCTGAAAACAGAATAGATTGTTGTTCCCTGTGTGTTTCAGATCTACAGATAAAGCCTTAGACTTAGCGGGTGTTATGTGCAAGGGAAAGGGGAGATTGAGATGAGATCTTAGGAAGAAGTTCTTTGGTGTGAGGGTGGTGAGGCACTGGAACAGGTTGCCCAGGGAAGTTGTTGATGCCTCATCCCTGGAAGTGTTTAAGGCCAGGCTGGATGGGGCTTGGAGCAACCTGCTCTAGGGAGAGGTGTCCCTGCCCAGGGCAGGGGGGTTGGGACTTGATGATCTCTAAGGTCCCTTCCAACTCTGACCATCCTATGATTCTATGAAAAGGGAAAGGGGATGTATGTTTATCTGCAAAATATGACTATTTCTCTTCTGGGAAACGCTGTTTCAAACCCAGAGGATATTTTTTTGGTCTGTGCTTCTAGCTGTTCTGTAGAGGTGCAGGTAACAGAGAAAAAGTAATTTGCAATTAAAGACATTAATGAAGCCTAATAACTTTTTTCCCCCCACTGCTCTTGCTGTTTAAATTATAGCTGATAAAAATCAGCAATTTTTAGTTCATACAGTCAGGTACTTGAGCTCTCTGATATTTGTACAGCACAGTTGGGTTGGTTTTTTCCCCTAACACTGCAGGGGAGAAGTTCTTTAAGCACTTTTATTGGATTCAGAGAAAATGTGATTTCTTTTATATCTGATTTTAGAAGTTACTCTTTCCTATGTTTTTTTCTAAGTAATCTCAGTCTGCATAAACCACTTGATGTTGTATTTACCTGCAGCCATTCTTGAATATGCAAAAGTATTTGCACTAAGAATAGAAGAAAATTTTGACAAGAAGACAAAACATAAAAATGTTTCTCTGTTTATATACTTAAATCCTATGTATATTCATGTGGTTTAGAATTTTTTTGATGAATACACACACTGAAAAGCTGCAGAACTATTACAGAGGGGTTTGTTTTACAAAATATATAAAGCTGTTGACCTTTTGTCAGGGTTTTTTTCACGTTTTGAGGAGAATGAGTCTGCCAGTCATGTGTGGTGCAGTGCTGGATGGTGGAATTTGGTTTCTCTGACTTGATTTGCTTAATATAATCTACCCCAAAAATACTCTGGTTTTTATATAAATGAAACTGATTGTGTGTTACAACTAACATTGTAAAGAAGTATTAACTTTAAGTATATCTACATGACTTCAGAGTCAATATTCCTTAGAATTTACGATCTTGCTATTGAATTTGATAAAAGCCACAAGCGCTGATTGCACTCTGGAAGCTGTTTCTGTCTGACAGCACATCTATGGAATTGAATTTTCCTTGTCTAAACCTATACACGGAGCTGTTGTCAAATGCAGTGTTTTGCTTTTTCCCCCCACTTTGCCCTGCATGGAGAACACTGTAGATCTAAATGTTGTGTTAATAACCTCTCTTTTCTGCCCTGAATTGTTGCAGAATATCATTGGTCTGTTTGCAGGCACTTTTTCAAAGTTTAGAAGGAAGTGAGATCTCTACAATAAGGTATTTAGACTGTCCTCTTGTACCATCCACATCCTCCTGGTGTCACATGAAGGAGGTGTCACCCTTTTCTTTGTGCCTTTCGGTGTATTTTTGGGTTCTTGTTGCCACCATCCAGTGAAGCGCAATTCCAGCATGGGAGGAGCAGCTGCAAAGTTTGGGTTGTTAGGGACAGCTTTAGCCAAATTCTCCTGTATCTCAATCCCTCACAGGTTTGCTCTTTATTCCATCTCAAGAAAGAAAAATAAAAAGTGCAAATCAGCAAATTTGCCGATGACACCAAGCTTGGTGGCGTGGTTGACACGCTGGAGGGAAGGGATGCCATCCAGAGGGACCTGGACAGGCTGGAGAGGTGGGCTAATGCAAATGGCATGAAGTTCAACCAAGCCAAGTGCAGAGTCCTACACCTGGGACGTGGCAATCCCAGGCACAAATCCAGGTTGGGCAGAGAATGGCTGGAGAGCAGCCCTGAGGAGAAGGACTTGGGAATGCTCCTGGATGAGAAGCTCCCCATGAGCCGGCAGTGCGCGCTGGCAGCCCAGAAACCAACCCCAGCCTGGGCTGCAGCAAAAGTGTGAGCAGCAGGGCCAGGGAGGGGATTCTCCCCCTCTGCTCCGTGCTCCTGAGACCCCACCTGGAGTCCTGTGTCCAGCTCTGGAGTCCTCAACACAGAAGGGACATGGANGGCAGGGGGTTGGAACTTGATGATCTTTAAAGTCCCTTCCATTCTATGAAATGGGCTCAGTTGGTACCACCATGCAATGAGGGGGTTGATCTGGAAAAAGAGCCTCATGTGAAGTGCAGCAGTGTGGGAGGGTAAATTGACATTCTAATAAAAAGGTGTGATGGATTCTTTTGCCTTTATTAAAGTGTCTGGGCATGGATTGCAGTTGTATCCAGTGTGAGCTCAATGAAAAGGGGAGTTTTCTTTGAATTAGGCAGATGGTCAGGTAGGGGTACCTTTCCCTTGCTCAGATCCCACCAAGAAAGGAGTTGGAATTAATGATCCTGCCCATCCCTGTCTGCAGGCTCTGCCCTTCAGCTCCTCAGCCCTGTTTCACTTGGGGCTTTGCAGGAGAAACATCAAAATGTGTCTGTCAAAGAGTGTTCCTCCAAAGATGGGAATGAAAAGCCGCCCTCGTGGCAGCAGAAATTTTATGACTGACAGCTCAAATTAAAAATGGATAAAAAACTATGCTTGTATTAATGCATGCAGTGTCTGTGAAATCTTATGCCAAGTTTTTCCACTTGTTATTCCCAGCAGGCAGAGGAGGGCTGGCCTGTTCCTCCTCCAGCTGTTGGTGTCGTGGGTGGGAAATCAAAGGGCTGCTCCCACTTCCAGGCGCTTTTAACTATTGCTAATTTGGAGAATTAGAAATTAATCCAGTTTCTAATGGGTGTTATCCCTTCTGGCTTCTTTTTTACTCATTGTTGGGTGGAAACATGGTCTTTCAGCCCTGGTTGTTCCACACAATGTCCTCCCCTTGGATGTTTCCGAAACTTCTTCAGCGTTTGTAGGTGATTTCACTGTTTCTGTGTGTGAAATCGTTCTCTGCTCTCCCTAGAGCATGTGTAACACCCACCAGGGATTTTTATTTATATATTTATTAAGTTTATTTTTATCTTTTCCAAATAATTCACAGATTTGGATTAAATTTCACCCTCTGTAGCAATTCAAAGCAGTTGGTGTGTGCTTAAACGTCTGTCGCTGAAAACCCTGACCTACAAAAACTCTGCGTTATAATATCCCGAGCGATGAATTATTCAGGCACTCACACGGACTGTAGATGCCCGAGTGGCTTCAGAAATCCAGACTGAGCTTTTTGATCCCCTCTCCTGCTGGCACTTGGCCTGCCCTGCACCCAGGGAAAGGGCGACGGAGGCCACACAAAACCCTGCAGGATGAAGCCCAGAAAGCAGAGGGGAAAGAGATGGAGAAGGCAAAATGGTTGTTGGGGGGAATGATCATAGAACCATAGAATGGTCAGAGTTGGAAGGGACCTCCAAGATCATCAAGTTCCAACCCCCCTGCCCTGGGCAGGGACACCTCTCCCTAGAGCAGGTTGCTCCAAGCCCCATCCAGCCTGGCCTTAAACACTTCCAGGGATGGGGCATCAACAACTTCCCTGGGCAACCTGTCCCAGTGCCTCACCACCCTCACACCAAAGAACTTCTTCCTAAGATCTCATCTAAATCTCCCCTCTTCCAATTTAAAACCATTCCCCCTCGTCCTGTCATTCCACTCCCTGACCAAGAGTCCCTCCCCAGCTCTCCTGGAGCTCCCTTCAGATCCTGGAAGGCTGCTCCAAGGTCTCCCCGGAGCCTTCTCTTCTCCAGGCTGAACAGTCCCAGCTCTCTCAGCCTGTCCTCTTAGCAGAGCTGCTCCAGCCCTCTGAGCATCTTGGTGGCCCTGCGCTGGACCTGNCTCTACTAAAATGCTCATTTTTTTAACGACAGCTAAGACAGAATTCTATTATTAATTTGAAATGACTTAAAGCCTCTCTGTCTCAGTGGTTAAAATGCAATTTGCTGAGTCTTTTTTGATACAAATAAATAGAAACTTCTGTTGTTCTGGCCTTTCATCTAAATATCTTACCATTTTTCATATGAAAAAGCCATTCCTCTGTACCGTTGGCATTCAAGACATCTAAGCCCGAAGCTTGTACAACAACATTAAGTAGCACTTTGTGTTGAAATGATCTACAGGTATTACATGACTTCCTGAGGGCTGCTCTTTGCATAATAACATCTCCAAAATCCTGGAAATACAGGGTGTATTTAATGGTCACAGGGGGCTTGGGAAGTAGTTGGTCTGCATGGTAGCTGTTGCTGCTCCTGGGTCCCCAGAACCACTTGTCTGATGCCACCCCTCCTGGTGGGTCTGGTGGGAGCCTGGCTGGGAGAAGCAATCAGGGTGACCAGCAGTTTTCTCTGGAAATAATTAAGAAAAAAGGTTTTATTTGGTTTCTCTCATTGTAGCAGAAATGGATTTTGTAACTGAGGTTAAGAACATTGTGCTCTGGTGAAACCAAGGTTCATGACATGCTGATACAAACAGGTTTTCTTCTCTGGGAGCCTGTAAAACAAGAATGAGAGGAAGCTGTGTGTCTGATTCTTGTGGCTGTAACCTGATTTCTTGTAAAANAGCTTTTTGTTTATTTTATTACAGGCAGAGAGTGCAGTAATGGGTAAAAATTTGAAAAAGCTCTACTAAAATGCTTATTTTTTTAACGACAGCTAAGACAGAATTCTATTATTAATTTGAAATGACTTAAAGCCTGTCTGTCTCAGTGGTTAAAATGCAATTTGCTGAGTCTTTTTTGATACAAATAAATAGAAACTTCTGTTGTTCTGGCCTTTCATCTAAATATCTTACCATTTTTCATATGAAAAAGCCATTCCTCTGTACCGTTGGCATTCAAGACATCTAAGCCCGAAGCTTGTACAACAACATTAAGTAGCACTTTGTGTTGAAATGATCTACAGGTATTACATGACTTCCTGAGGGCTGCTCTTTGCATAATAACATCTCCAAAACCCTGGAAATACAGGGTGTATTTAGTGGTCACGAGGGGCTTGTGAAATAGTTGGTCTGCGTGGAGGCTGATGCTGCCCTCGGGTCCCCAGAACCACTTGCCTGATGCCACCCCTCCTGGTGGGGCTGGTGGGAGCCTGGCTGGGAGAAGCAATCAAGGTGATCAGCAGTTTTCTCTGGAAATAATTAAGAAAAAAGGTTTTATTTGGTTTCTCTCATTGTAGCAGAAATGGATTTTGTAACTGAGGTTAAGAACATTGTGCTCTGGTGAAACCAAGGTTCATGACATGCTGATACAAACAGGTTTTCTTCTCTGGGAGCCTGTAAAACAAGAATGAGAGGAAGCTGTGTGTCTGATTCTCGTGGCTGTAACCTGATTTCTTCTAAAACTTCAGGTTGGGGAGGTCTGTGCAGCATTTTAAAAGGCAAACAGTTTTGTGGGAGAAGGAAAAGGTGAAGGAAAACATGAAAACACCCTTTTCTCTCCCTTTCTTTCTGTCTCGCTCCTCTGATAAGCTGAACTGCATGTGATAGTGATAATTTTGCTGAGCTGGTTGGCCAGTTGGTTACTGGGGGGCCAGGGGCACCCACAGACCTGGGTAGGCTGGTGGAGCAATGGTTTTGTTTGGTGCATCACTGGGAGACACAAGGACTGATGTGAGTGTGGACAACGGCCACTCTAATGTTGAGCTTTGGTTCAAGAGCTGAAAACCCACAGTGATTTTGGCAAACAGGGGCTTTTCTCTTGTATCCCACCTCCTGCCCAGGTTGGTGATGAACCTGGGGGGGCTGCAGGAGGTCACCCCCCACGCACCCTGCCCTCTGATTGAGCTGCCCAAGCCTCACAGAAGGGTTTGCAAGTGATACAGGAGGATTGTGCTGGGCTTTTGTGCGGCTGCAGAGCGGCCAGGGCTCGTCTGTCAGCTACCTGCTCGTTTTTATCTGAATTCCAGAGGCACCTCTGCTCCTCTCACACAAAGAACCATTGAAATGGATGAAAAAAATAAAATAAAATAATAGAAACCAGCAATCTGCATGCCTTAGTGGCATCCATGGCAACGATTTTCCACTTGCAATTAGCTCAGCTCAGGAGACAATAAGAGTATTTATCATCCGAAAAGAGATAAATAATAATAACCACCTTTTTAATGATGCTTCTCCCTTAAGTTTTCCATTTCCCACTTTCTATTTAGGAATGTGTTATCTTGCAGATTGGCAGGTTTTGTTCAGGTACTCATCATTTACATCTTTTTGGTGCCTGGTCAGTGCTATTTCCAAAACAAAGTTTTTAAGGTGTGTACCCAAACTCACTTTGTCTACCTGAATGACAAGGCACTAGCTTGATCTCAGAAAGTGTAAGCTGTGTGGGAAATACATAAAGTTATCAGTATACAGCAATATTAATGGTTATTTCTCTTGATCATCTCAAAGAAGTCTGTATCTTAGAATCATGGAATCACAGAATGATTTGGTGGGAAGGGACCTTAAAGATCATATAGTTCCAACTGCTCCGGGCAGGGACGCCTCCCACCAGACCAGGTTGCTCAAAACCCCATCTAACCTTGGCTGGAACACCTCCAGAAGGTCTTACCTACTGAGCTGGACAGATCTGGTTGTCACAATCATCATAGCTGTGAATTGAGCTAAAAGCACCCCAAAAGATCTAAGTAATCTGACAGTAAAGGTCTGCTGCGCCGTCATCTCCTCTCCTGATCTGATCATCTCCTGATCACCTCCTCCAGGCTCTGACCCAGGTGATGCTCAGCCCGATCCTTCCTTCACAGAGGTCTCTTTTCCTCATTCATTTCTTCATTGCCATGAAAATCCTTCTCTTTGCCAAGTAGATCCAGGATGGATGGTCTGCTTTTATGGGCTGGAGAGCTTTCAGCCCTGAGGTCCCTGGGAGAGTGCTGGTCGGCTCTCTCTGCCTTGGGGCAGGATTTGAAAACTAAGAAATGCAGAGAGGGCAGAAAGATGGAGGGATCCTCTGCTTCCATCAGCACATTGCAGCACACAGAACGTAAGGATTGGTTATTTTTATATTTATATAGATATTTATGTGTGTATATATATATTTTTAATAGCTATCCCACAGTTTGCAGTGTCTTGGACTTTCTCAAGATCACCCTTTTAGAAATAGGTGATTTTTAGAAAACCCAAGACCCCTGCTGATGCCAGGATGCTCGTTTCATTAAGTCTCTTTACCATAAATATTGCAGCAACTCTCTGATGGTTTTTGGCCCTGAACTATTTATAACAGGTGACTGTCACTGCAGCCCTTGGGAACTGTGGGGCTTGATTAGGAAGGCTCAGCGTCATCAAGCCGGTGGAAGTGGATGTTCTCGGGGCTGTGAAGTCCTAGGGAGAACAATCAAAAAGTCACGTTATGATCCCTCAATTAGCCACGGGGTTAAGTTCTGATGAAAATGAGGCATCTGAAAATGCCTCAAACTGCATTTGACGAGGCTTTGTATAATGAATTGCTGAGCACTTTCGTGCTCTGGCAGCATTCTTGCTTTGCTGAGGGAATATAGGTTGCGTCTTTTCTCTTGCGCCGTTGAGGAGCGTAGAATATCATCGTTAAATATCACACATTCATTACAGAGAATGGCAATTATCATTTCTCTCACACTTCCAGAGCTGGGGCCAGATGGCAGAGCTCATTTGCTGGAGGTCCATTCCGAGCAGGTCTTGCTCCGTTGTGGTACAGGTCCCGAGCCACCTTGTCCCTTGGAACGGAGCAGAAGACGCCGTTCCCACCCCACGGAGCCGAGGAGGACGAGGGGTAGATACAGATGGCAAAAATAACCAGAGCATACCGAGGGAGGGCAGAGGTGAGGAGCAGCAGCTGGGGAAGGACAGCACAGTTCCTGTCAGTCCTCCTTTCCCTCAGTGAGGTGCCAATCTTTAATATTTTCACCTTCTTTCCACCCATTTCGAGCCGCCGAGTCACACTTCAGGTTTGGCTGATAACACGTGTGTTATGCTTAGTGTTTCTCCCCAAAACACCCCAGGAATAACATTAAACTATCAAGCTGGTGCTGCCAAAAGGCAGAGTGTGACAGCAGGGCATCTGTGCAAGGCAATTACTCTGTCTCTTAATAAATTGGCTGCAGAGAAAACACAAATATCAGGCTGGGATGGCTACGTCTGACCCAGGAGTGCAAATGCACCCCCAGAAAATGACCCTGAGCGTGGTCGGGGTTGATCTCTCCTGGTACAGAACTTTGCTGGTAGCAGCCCCAGCCCAACCCACCCGAGATTTACTAAGTGCTTGGAAAAAAAAATAAACAACTTGAGAAATTACTGGAAATAGGGAAAAAGTGTTAAACTGCTGCTGACATTTCTGGGAATTTCACCGTTGATTTAAAAGGGGTGGGGGGTGCTGCCCCTGAGACCCTGCTGAGCACCTTGAAAATGCCTCATGCAATTTGTGGAGTTATTTCTAATTGCCTGGCTGCAATTAAACCCTCATGCTCAATACTCCCACTTTAAAACAAGTTCCAAAAGGGCTCTGGTTAATAGCCCTAGGACTTGTTTAGCACGTACAGCAAATTTTTTGAGCTGTGGAGAACATGAAGTATCCAAAATAAATCTCACTTTAGAGATAGATGATGCACATCTCTATGCCTCTGTAATTCACTGTAACAGCATCAAGTGATTAGAGCCAGCCACTTGTTCTTGGGAAAAACTATTCAGAGGAGAGTTTGACATCAAAAGTTGTTTATTTCTTTGTTTCACACAGGCAATAACATAAGGTAATGCAATAATAACCAGAATTTTTTCACTTATTCCTCATTCCTGTTGCTGTAATTACCAGGAAGAACAATAAAAACTTATTGCTGAAGAACTTGGTCATCAGGCTTGGCCTCAGTCCTTGGCAAAAGAAACCTACATCTGTGTCTCTTAATTTTATCTATCCCAGTTATAAAGGCCCTAAAATTTAATTCTTCTTATAAAATTTGCTGTTAATCTTCATGGAATTCCTTCAGCAGAATCCAAACAAGAAGAAATTAAAAAGCCACGCTGTCAGTATGTCCAGTTGTATAAGAATTCACAAAATACATTTGTAGGAAACTGAAGAAAACCAAAAGCAGAAAATGGGAGAAGTGGGAAGAGCGATGGCCAAGTTTGATGGGCTGGCCACCAAAAATGCACTCCCTTTAAAAGAAGTGCCCCTTCATTAGTAAAAGCAGAGCTTTGATTTTTATCTAAGTCCTGCTGGATTTGACACTTCCAAATTAGCAAAAGAAAAGCTCTTTAACGATTCCAGTGAGTTACTTGGAGGCGGGGATGGTTCTCCCATCACCCTGGGCATCTCATCTCCTGCACCTCTCCTGCTGTCCGGTTTAATAACCTGGCTGATATTAAAGTGGTGTCTTAAACATTGATGAAGGCGGAGGAAAGTGGCCCTTTTTAATTAGATGTCAGAAGCAGAACGTGTCAGGCCTTTTGATATGAAAAATAAAGACTTTTCTGGGGCAAATGCTGCCCATGAGTTTTCACACCTGCTTAACTCAGTGACAATTAGTTGTTGGGTTCCAGGATTCAAGTCATAGACAGAATTTGTGGTGGAAGTGGATAATTTTTAAACAAGAATGGATTTTAAAGTTCCTCATAGATTCTTTTTCTAACAGATGAAGTGTAACTGTGATTACAATTACATACAGCAGTAGGCTGATTATCTTTCAAAACTTCTAAGGTGTCTTCTGTTGCCTTTTTAGGCTCCTGCAGAACTTTAGAGCTGGGCTGGGAACCTGGTGTTCACCCATCAGAGCAGACCACGGACCACAACTAACAGCAACTAGGAGATCCGTTCTGGAAGAGGTCAGGAGGGTGGAGATACCCAAGTCTTCCCTCAGCTTGACTTGTGGTAGGTGGAAATGCAGGAAATCCCATGTCCTAGAGAATCTGGTGGCAGGGGGTCTGTTTTTCCTGGTTGGGGTGGTTTAGATTTGATTTATAAAGAACTACTTGCGGCCTGGAGGTGATGATGGGTGCTGGGAGAGCTGGGCTCACACCTCTGAGGAATACTATGGAGTGTAACTGTAGGAGGAGAAGGAGCTGGGAGAAGGTCCTCCAGGTTCCTCCACCTTGCTGTGCTGGGAAAAATAACTGTTACAGAATGGGGCTTGGAAATAGGGGCTGTGGAGTGGAAGTGGGTGCTCTGGCTACAGGACAAGGATTTGGGTCCCTGTTCCCCTGTTTCTGCCATCCCTGTTTGAGTGTATGCTGGTGAGTAGGGATTCAGATGCTGGGTCCTGGCAGAAGAACTTAGCCCTGCACCTTTCTTGGAGGTGATATTTTCATGGAGGGATTTATTTTCCCTTTCCCTCTTGCATGTTTTTCCTTTTCCCCTCCTTCCAAGCTGTCAGGAAGGCCCCCTGTGTGATGTCCATGAGGGAAGGCAGATGAATAGCATCCTGTCATCACCCTTATTACAATGGATGGGCTGAGGATTGTTTGCTCACGCTGTTCTTAAACCCGTTGGCGACTCGGCCAGAGCTGCAAATGGTTAGAGGGACAAATGTAGAGATAATCCCTTTGCTGATGAATATCCCTGCCCTGAAAGTGATTTATCTACAAATTAGGAGCCTATGCTGCACTCTCTCCTGTCAAATCTGGGCTTTATTAGGAGATTATGGAAAGAATGAAGCAGATTCTGCATTTCCTGTGTTTAACGGCTCACATCTGGAGCCGCCGGGCTGCCTGCGGAGCGGTGCCGTGCTTCACAGCACTCATTGCTGCCCATCATTTATCCATGAGTGATGTCCTAATTTCAACCAGGAGCAGCTATTCACGTCTTCAAGGACAGTTGTGATGGTGGGGGGTGGCTTTCCTGTGGCTTTGCTGGATTTTGTGTCAAAGTGGTCAGAAGACACAGCAAGTCGACCGGCAGAGCATCTGCTGCACCGCCAGTCGTGGCTTCATCTCCTTTTCCTGCTTCTTCAGCTTCAGTTTTCACCTGTTGTTGAATATAAATACACAATTAGAGCTGTGCTCCACGTCAGCCACACTGTCAGCTTTGTGACTGAGGACATTAATTAAAATAGTGTCAGGTGCCAGCTTTATTAGTTAGACCTCCTGGGAGAGCAAAGCCGAAGAGCCCAGGCTTGCTGCATCCCGGTGTGGTACCTGGGGCTGGGTGCCTGGCTGCTCCATCACCAGCACTTCCATCAGAGGGAATCTTTGGAGAGAGATAAAATACTGTATCTGGAGAGCCCATTTATGGGAGAGCTTTAATGCTGCTTTTTATTACAGTGGCAAGAAGGCAAAAATCCACCAGTGAGTGCTGTGACCTTTTTGTTTATCCCTGGCTCCTCCGCACCGACTTGAAATTCTTCACTGATTGAAAACTCTTGGAGTGAAATCCAGAAAGTGCAATTTGGCTGGACTTTGCCCAGCTGAATTCGGCAACATGATCCAAGAAACCTGGCCGATGGGGCATAGATGCCATAAACAAGTTTCTGACAGACACAGCTTGGGGCACCTCCAAGTTCTTGTGCTCAGGTTGGGATGAGCATTTAGGCTCAGATCTTCCCTGATGCTGCTTTTGGGCATTCAGAAAACTGGTGACTCTACAGAGCAGTTCCTGAGGACTGATTTGATCCTTCCAGCCCATACTACCTGTGCTGAACTCTGCTTCAAGTGGTGGTTGTAACAGCTGTTTGTCCACCACCAAGTTGTGAGGGTTGAAGTCAACAGTGTCCACCATGGGGCCAGATCCTGGGCATGGAGCTGACAAGCTCCACTCCCCTCTGGCTGTCCTGGCCCCAAACGGTGTTGTCAGGAGAGTGGTTCCTCATTGCTAATCCTCAGGAGGGTGTTCTCTGAAAGAAGGTCTTTGCTGGTGTCCCACAGGTTCACTCTTTGTCTCCTTGATCTTTTTCCCCCTCTATGGAAGTTTCTACCTGCCCCCCTCATACCATGTTTCCCATGTGTGTGTCCCAGGGCACAGAGCAAACCCTTGCCAGATGTGCAGCATCTGCAGTGGCCAAAGACTTGCTTTGCCCAGGCAGAGACTTCAGCTCCTGCCAGATGTTGATGCCACCACAGATGGAAGAGATGCCAGAAGCTGCCTCCCCTTCAACGAGGTGAGGATCAAGGTCTGGGGGCCATGTCTGGCCAAAGAGGGGGTTTGGGGCTCTTTGTCTGCACCCCAACTTCGGAGGAGGATGAAGGCAAATCCCATCCCGGGCAATATTCCCTCTGATTAGCACCAGGAGATTAATTGCTGGTGAAGTGTTGATGGCTGAGCACGGGAGGGATGTGAAGAAAGGTGGCCCTGTGTGGGGCCAGCCATCAGAGCTCCTCAGCGACACTTTCCTTGGAGCATCCATGGGGAAAAGGACAATATGAATAAGTTTTTAAACACCTCACTGATTTCTGACTGTCATCCTCAGCAGAGCTAGGCTGGATTTTACAGCCACCTTCCATGCGGGTGATTTTGGAGCTCTCTGGAAAAATCCTAATTTCACTCTGGAAAAAAAAGCAACATTGCTTTTCTGGGGAATTTTAGCTTATTGGAAGAGGAACATCCTGCCCCCAAAGAGGAGAAATCCAAATCTTTTAAACACAAAAAGACACTGCTCCTTGTGCCACGACTGACCTGCCTCCAAATGCATGGTGTTTGATAACAGCATCATCTTTCGTCTGTTCCCAGATGTGTGTCCTCAGCCGTCTCCCAAAAGCTGTGCTGTGCCCCTCCCAGGACAAAACCCAAGAAATAAATAAAGAAGAAAAAGAAAAGGCAGGGGAAAAGTGTGATCCCACAGTGAGTGAAGCAGCTCACCCACTGGCCGTGCCACTTTTTGGGTGGTATGGGCTCTCTGCCTTTGAACCCACTACCAGTTCTCCTTATTTTTGCTCCTGCCCGTTCTCCCTGCCTGCAGAAGCGCGGCATCCTGCTCTGGCCGGTGTTTTGGATCCCAAGAGCTGGATCAGTAACTAGAAAACTTTGAAACCTGGCAGAACAAACACTTTGGGCCCGCTCTCCCTTGGCCAGCCGATTCAATTAGTATTTGGCTGTGAAAATGTCTTATTGCAGACAGGCCATTTGTCTGGCATGCAATTACCTAAGTGCTTGCCCTGCTTTCACAGCCCTTTCCATTCAGAGCACCATTATCCTTAGGTTTTATTATTTGTGGGACTAATGTGTTCCCCTGTGCCTCTGTACAGCCTGGCTCTTGCTTACATTGCCAGCTGATTTAATGGTGAAAACAAATGCTCCAGTTAATTTTAGGCGTGTGTTTGTACTTTTAAAGACTTTTTGGCTTTGTAGGGAAGGATTTAATATATAGCTACATGAACACACGTTTATATTAGGAAGAAGTTCTTTGCTGTGAGGGTGGTGAGGCACTGGAACAGGTTGCCCAGAGAAGCTGTGGCTGCCCCATCCCTGGAGGGGTTCAAAGCCAGGCTGGATGGGGCTTGGAGCAACCTGGTGTGGTGGGAAGTGTCCCTGCCCATGGCAGGGGGGTTGGAACTTGATGATCTTGAAGGTCCCTTCCAACTCTAACCATTCTGTGATTCTATGAAGATGGCAAATGTTGGGTTTGGTTTCAGGAAGCCATGCAAAGAAAGCCTGGGAAACAATTTGTTGAACAAGTTCTGCCCAATTTATAGAAGAATATCCATGATCCTGGAAAGTTCCTTTACAGTTTGGATTGGCTTATTATCAACTTCTTTGGATCAACTACGTATTTTCCTTCTGAAACCTTTGTCACTGCTGGCTTTTAATGAGCTATTTGGTTTGGGTTTCCTTTTGACTTCTTTCACACCCGATTGGAAAGCTTTGAATGTATTGACATCACCACACAGAAGCCATTATTTGCAATTAGTTATTAGAGACGTTGGGATTTGACACTGCCTTGTAGTTCCTCCTGCTCCTGTTTCTTGAGGACTGTCTCTGTGGGCTTTGGGCTGTCAAATATGAATTATTAGTCTTGATCAAAGTCCAAACCAGTTCTTAATGAATTATTGAGTTCTTGGTAAAGCTGCACACCGTTTAGAAGCACAGAGGACTTGAAATCTAAGGCAAAACTTACAAAAGGGCATGGAATGACCTCCAGGTTTGGTATTCTTCATATTCCGAATTCTCATTTTAATAGCAGAGAGCATAGCTTTGGATTATCAATTCCATTTTTTTTCCCCTTCTTTCTTTCAGCTCCTGTACTAAATTGAAATAATAAAATCTGGAGAGCTGTCTTGGCATCTAGCAGAGATCCGAGTGCTAAAGAAACTCTCTGAATAATGTATTGCTGCTTTCCTGAGTGATGCCCTTAACATCGACTTCCCTCCACTCAAGCACGTTGAAGAGAATCTTTTAAAATATTATATTGCAAGATGAAGTGTATTAGGGCACAGAATCCTGGCTGGGAGTCAGCAGATGCTCTCAGCTGCCCCGTTGAGTCACTGCAGTACCTTGGGGCGGCTGCTTGGCCTCTCTCCTCTCCCCCATCTGCACTCTCCCAGGGCAGATCTCAGATTTGGGACCTGGAGATGAGAAGTGTTAAGTATCAATGTTAACCTTTTGATGCTCTGTGCTTTTGAGAGGTGGGGCTGGTCTCTTCTCCCAAGGAACAGGCGATGGGACAAGAGGAAACGGCCTCAAGTTGTGCAAGGGGAGGTTCAGATTGGAGATTAGGAACAATTTTTACACTGGAAGGGTTAATAAGCCTTGGACTTCCATCCCTGGAAGTGTTTAAGGCCAGGCTGGATGGGGCTTGGAGCAACCTGCTCTAGGGAGAGGTGTCCCTGCCCAGGGCAGGGGGGCTGGAACTGGATGATCTTTAAGGTCCCTTCCAACTCTGACCATTCTGTGATTCTATGATTCTATGACTGGGCTGCCCAGGGCAGGGGTTGAGGCACCGTCCCTGGAGGTGTTTAAAAGCCAGGTTGACACAGTGCTCAGTGATGTGGGTTGGTGATGGTTTTTATTAGAGTCAGGTTGATGATTGGGCTAGATGATCTTAAAGGTCCCTTCCACCCTGGACAATTCTGTGATTTTTTTGCTTTTCATGTTTTTCTTGTATATAGGGCAGTATTTGCTAACAACTGACCTTTATTTTTGAAGTGTAAGTCACAGCGTTGGTGGTTATCAGTGTGCCCAGGAGCTGATATAGTGACAATCTGGAGTCCTCAACACAGAAAGGACATGGAACTGTTGGAACAGGTTCAAC